>JANPWX010018654.1:60356-79468 GCA_024734555.1 Trochalopteron elliotii | reverse complement strand
GAACGCCTCTTGTTTGACTGGTTGGGCCCGTCAGCCCCCCGGCGAGGGCGGCCTCGATTCATAAGTGGGGCGGGAGGCGACAGACAGCCCGGGGAGCGGGGCAGGGGGGGCGCGGCGAGAAGCCGGGGCGCTGCGGGGCACCGCAGCGCTGCAGCTTCTCGCCGAGCCCTCCCTGCCCCGCTCCCCGGGCTGTCTGTCGCCTCCTGCCCCACTTATGAATCGAGGCCGCCCTCGCCGGGGGGCTGACGGGCCTGGGGGGCCTGGGCCAGGCGCTGGAACACGCTGGACTTGCACCGGCGACCTCCCCGGCCGCCGCGCCTGGTTCTCTGCGAGTGTGCCAGGCCAGCCCGTGGTGTCTGCGGCCCGGCAGGATCCGAGATCGAGCCGTGGACACGTCCCTGGAAGTGTTCAAGGCTAGGCTGGACGGGGCTTGGAGCAACCTGGTCTAGTGGAAGGTGTCCCTGCCTGTGGGAGTGAAACTGGATGAGCTTTAAGGTCCTTTCCCACCCAAACCGCTCCACGATTCCATGACCTCCCTCAGGCACCCTGTGGCACAGCAGAGCCGTGTCTGGCTGTTCTCAGTGAGCTGCCCAAGGCTTTCCTGGAGCAGCAGCACTTGCCCTGGCAGCCCTGGTATATATGGACCTCAGAGTCTGGAGTGACACTGGCTGGGGTGGAGGTTACTGGTGCCTGCATGGCACCAGGCAGCCTCCCTGATAGTTATCACTTGTGCAAGAGTATGCTGTGCAAATAAGGTCTCCTGATTTCCCTGTGGGTTCAGATTATTCCAATTATGAGTTGGACCCTTCTGCAAGTGTGCCAGTAATGCTCAGGGAGCAAATCCCAGGGAAGAGGTGAAAATAACCCTGAAAAGTATTAGCTTAGTGTGAACAGTACATACCTTGGCAATTCCCATCTGTTTCTTACTAAGCATCTCTGTGGTGCAGTTGCTTCCCAGTCACCCCAGCTTAGATCACAAGTGCTGACTAAGCTGGCCCTGCTCTGGCAGCCTGCTGCTGCAGATGAGATGCCAAGGGGTTTGGCTTTGCTGGGCCAGTCTGGGGATTTTGATCTGAGGTGGCAGTGAATGCTACTGCTCTTCAGGTGTGCCAGCAGGTGGGCTGAGATGAATGCATTCCAGAGAACATTTTGTTTGTAATGAAACAGCTGAGACCCAGGAACGAAAGGTTTTTGCACACACCAGTGAGGGCTGCAGCATCCTCAGCCCTGTGCAGATAGTACAGGAGCTGTCTGTCTGTGCTGACAGAGCCTGGACTTCCAGGGCTAGAGGGCTAAAGCTTCAAGGGTGAACTGCCCACTCTTTCTGTTCCTCTTATGAGAGTGTCACAGCGCCAGGAAAGTCCTGCAGGGAGCAACACTGCTGCTGTGAGCCATGCGTGGGGTGGCTCTGACAGGACTAGCTGTGGGGCTGCTGGCACGTGGCTTCTGAGGACTTCTGTCTTTGCAGAGCTTCCTGAGAGCTGGGCCGATATGCAGGAGCCACTGCTTGAGGGGATGTGCTTCACCCTCAAGTACCTGGGCATGACGCTGGTAGAAAAACCTAAAGGAGAAGACATGGCTGCTGCTGCCATCCGCAGGATCGTGGCCACGGTGAGACCCAGCCCTGCTGTGCTGGGGTCAGCCCCTGCACTCTGGGAAGTGCCTGTGTCCTACCCTGAACTCCAGTGAGGGACTGTGCCCTTCCCAAGAGGAGGGTGGTGTGCAGGAGGCTCCTGGTGTGTGCCTGTGTGCTGTGGGAGAGCTCTCTTCACTTGCTCCCACACCTGACCCTGGCTGGGGGTAGAGCTGTGCCTGCCACAGCACGGGGAGGAGGGGGAAGTGTTGTGGGAGGTGGGATTTGTCCCTTCCTGTGTGCATGGCAGTGGTGTGAACAGATTTGAATGAAGAGGGCAACGCCTGATTGCCAGATTCTGCTGTCCCATCCCTACAGCAGGAGCCTTTGCAGCAAAATATCCAAATGAGTGACACTGTACAGAGTCTGTGGGGGCTCCTTCCAGCAAGGGGGTGAGGTGAAGACCCTGGCCAGGTTTGCAGAGATTGCTGGTGTTCTTTCCACTGCCAGGCACGGGGCGGAGCTCGCAAGTTTCAGAAGGTGATTCTGACAGTGTCTCCGAGGGGCATCTCCCTGCAGGATGCAGACACTAAGGAGATGGTGGAGAACATCTCCATCTACAGGTGGGCATGTCAGTGGGTTTGGGCTGGCTCTTCCCCAGCAGCCAGCTGAAGACTGATGGGAATTTGGGCAGCCAGGGAGGGCTGGGCCTTCTGTCAGTAGTACCTTCAAGTTTAGGTCTTTCCTTGGCTCCCTGAGGGCTGTGCCCTCTCTCTGCTGTGCTGCCAGCACTGCCTGAGGCTGAGTGTAGGCAGGGTCCTGGGTGGCCTTGAGTTCATCAGCCCATCCATCATCTCCCTGTGCCCTGCTTGTCTCTTTTGGCACTCAGCAGGATTTTGAGGCTCATGAAAGCCCCACGGTTCGGCCAGGACTGCATGTCTGTCTCCACTGCAGTCTCCACCCTTCTGGCTGCAGGATGCCAGAAATTACAGCTTACTTGGGTGGGCTAAAGGCAGTTGCTGTGGGAGCTGATGTTGATTTCTCCTGCTGCCACTTGTCCTTTGTATGGGTTGGGTGTCTGTGGGTGCTGGGTGTGAGGGCAGTAAGTGTGCAGTCTGGTGGCTAGATGGGAAGCAGAGATAGGACATCTCTTTGCTGCAAAATGTGGGTCTCAGTGCCAAAGCTGATGTGCCAGCTCAGAATATCCCTCTGCCTGGCCTCCAGCTGTGTCGTTGGAGACACTCACCCACCCTTCTGTGCCTCTTGTCCCAGTGCTTGAGTTCACACACTGGGTTGAGTTTGCCATCAGAAAACTACAGGGCACTCTGGGGTGGCACAGGAGGGAGTGCCTGTGGATGCAGTAATCTCTCACCTGCTGCAGGTTCCAGGAAGCCTCTGGCCCTTGCTGGGGGTTTGGGCTGCCTGCTCAGCTCAGGCAGGTGAAAGCCTCAGGCTGCCAGCAGTGCTTGCTGATGTGCTGGGAGTGCAGCAGAAGTCCCATGCTGGAGTCCTGGATTGTCCTGACAGCTCCTCTCTGCCCACAGGATCTCCTACTGCACAACAGACAAGCTGCAGAACAAAGTCTTTGCTTATGTTGCCCAGAGCCAGGAGAGTGGGGCACTGGAGTGCCATGCCTTCCTCTCACCCAAGAAGAAGATTGTAAGCACTTGCCCTCTGCTCTTGGCTCTGTGACGTGTGGGTGGGTGCAAGGGGCTGTTTTCTTTCCCTTCAGCGAGAGAAGGCTGTTACCTCTGTGAACCTCAGCTGGATTTGGAGCCAGGGAGAAGCTGTGCTCATGTGCTGCAGAGGCAGGGAGTGACCAAAGGGGGATTTCCTGGCCCAGCTCCTTGGGGGTGGCTGGCCCCCAGGGGCAGACAGACACAGAACTGAGGTCTGTCCTTCCATCTGTGTGTTCTGCAGAGAAAGGCAGGAGGGGGATGCTGGGGGGGTCTCAGATTTCATGGTAGTGGGGTTATCCTGGATTGAGGTCCCAGGTGGAAGCAGGCATTCCCTCTCTTTCATCTACACAGGCCCAGGCTGTGACTCTGACTGTTGCCCAGGCCTTTCAGATGGCACTGGATCTCTGGGAAGCAACACATGCAGGTAGGAGGAATTTCTCAGATGTATCTCTCTGCATGGCCCTGGAATCAGTGTCTCTGGGCTGTGTGGAGGGGAGATGACTTGCTGACTGGCTGGTAAAACACACCAGGCAGGGAGAGTGTTGTCCTTATGCTTGTGTTCTCTGCCACTCCCCCATCTCTGGCTGGAGTGGGAGGTGTACCTGCCCTCTCTGCTGAACTGCTGTAGGCCAGGTACCTGCCCAGAGCAGTGACCCCTCACCCTTTGTTTGCACCCTCCTGCCAGCACAGCAGGGATTGATTCCCTGTTCCTCACCCACAGCCTTGCCTGCACATTCCCAGATGGGCTTTCTGCAGGTTGCAGGCACTAACTCTGCTGCTTTTGCCCTGTCCTAGGCTCTAGGCAGGACCAGCCCCTTCACCCTTCATGTGTCTTGGAGAGCAGTGAGCCCAGCAGACCCCGTGAGGCAGCCCCCCCAGAGAGTGCTCCCTTCAGACACCACTTTGGGGTACAGTATGTGCAAGTCAGGCCCATGCCCAGGGCTGTCTGGAATTAGGGCAGGGACAGAGTGACTTCTCTGCAGCTTCCTAGAACCCTGTTGATACCTGCACAGCCCCCACTGCACATGGTGGCAGCCTGATGTGAGGAGGTGCACTGTGCTGTGTGCTGTGCAGTTCCTTGGTGTCTGTGCTCCAGGAGCTCTGCTTTCAGGCCCAGCACTGCTCTGCTGGCCCTGTCACACAGGCACCTGGGCTGCCCACCTGGTTTCATGGCTGGGGTGAGAGCTGCCTCTGAAGGAGAGGACCCTTGGATCATCATCCTGCCAGCCTGGGCTAAGGCTCAGCCCAGCCCATCTGCACTGCACCTCCTGCATGGTCACAGCAATTGGAGCATTGTCATACTGGTCTCACAATGTCCCTGTCTGGGAGCTTCTGGATGCTTGGTCCTTGGCCTCATGCTTCCAGTGTGAGTCCAGCCTGGCAGTGCTTGGGGTTGTAGCTGTGTGCAGCCTGCTCCTGGTGGTCTCTGCCTGCCCCTCCAGCTGCAGTGTGTGCCCACCCACTCTCCCCTGTCCCTGGGCAGAGGTGCACTGTGTCAGCAGCATGGTCTGTGCTTACAGCTTGTGTTTGGAGCTTTGCACCTGGAGGGGACATGGGATGAGCTATGGCTTGTCTGTCCTTGTGTGCCCAAGCCCAGAGGGTTCTGGCAGCCCATCACTCCAGTCTTTTCCCCCACTGCTTGTGGGAAATCTTTGCACTGTGTCTGGGGAGTGACTTGTCTTGTGAAGGGGCCAGACGGGGTCTGAGCAGCCCAGCCTTGCTCCTGGCAGAGACCTGCCCATGCAATGAGATGTCATGGTGGGTTTTTGTTTGTTTGTTTGCTTGCCAGGAGGAGGAGGAGGAGGAGGAAGATGATAATGTCAGTGAGACCTTACCTGGGTAGGTGGTGAGCTGCTGCTTGTATCAAGGATCTCTCTGGTGATCCCTGTCTTGTTTCCTTCTCTGTGCCCCATGAAAGGGGAGCTGCTTGGGCCATGAGCATGGTGGGAGCATGGAGGAGAGCTGCATGGAACCAAGGGGGAAGCTTCCTGGTCTTTCTCTGCTTCTATCAGCTGAGAGCTCAAGTGAACAGAGGGCTGAGTGGTGGAGGAACAGACCATGCAGTCCAGCTTTTGCAGCAGAGATGTAGAGTACAGATGCTGACCCCCAAGATGCACCTAGAGATGTTTCTTACTCTGTTTCTGCCAGTCTTTGCTGAGGCCAGCCTGTCCAGACATGCCTCTCACATGGGACTCAGCTGTCCCTCATCTCCCACTGATTTCCCTGGGGTTTGCACCAGGATGGAGGCCTGGTCATGCTGACTTCTGCGTGGACTGGGGCTGGGGGCTGGGCTTGATGGTGTGTGTCTTGTGCTGGGGAGGAGCTGATGGAGCAGTCCAGCAGCAGAGGATTAACCTGCAGGTCTGCAGAAGTGCAGCCATTCCATCGTGGCTGTTCTCCATGTACACAGCAGCAGGCACCCAGCTGGGGGGTCTGGCAGGTCTGAGCTTGGGTTGAGCCCATTTTACCTGGGAAGCAGTGTGTGCACAGACTGTGTGTGTGTAGCCCAATTTGGACATGTGTGCACACACTGAGCTGTGTGTGTAGCCCAATTTGGACATGGGGCTCCTGATGGGAAGGAGATACAGCTTTGCAATCTCGGGAAGAGATGCTGGTACCAAGAGGCTTCTGCAGTCCCAGTGCCTGCTGCTGCTGTGCCATTCCTGCCGCGTCAGGGTCACAAGCATGCCGTGTCTCTCAGGAGGCCATGCTTGGGGTGTGATGGATGCTGTGTTCTCTTCCAAAGCAGCATGGAGGAGCTGGGGAGGGGAGCCCACAGCCCAGCAGGTAAGTTTCTTTAGTGCTGCATTGGCTCATCCCCCAACGTGTCCTCTGTAGGGGGGAGCTGATGCTCACCTGGGAACGTCTGCCTCTCCTCACAGGCTGTGCTGGGCTCCCAGCCATGCATCTTATGGTCCATGTCTTCTTTTCCCACTTTGCAGAATTAATACCTCTTGTGCCCCTGTTGAGCTCTCCTACAGCACAGCTACTGTGCTACCACCTGGGGCCACCCCCCGACAGCTGCACGGTGCTGGGAGGGGTTGGGGACTCCCCCAGCACTGGCCCCAGGACTGCTGGCCCCAAAACTCCCCTGGGCTAAGCCAAATCTGTGCAACAACGGACCAGCCACTCAGGATTCACCCTGTGCCTGCACCCGGGCCCAGCCAGTGCCCCGGCACTGCCCTCCCGGCACGGGGGCTGCTGGCACTGCTGCCGTGGAGTGCACAGGGCTGCAACACCTCCTCCTCGTCCTGTGCTGCCTGCATGAACCTCCTCGAGCTTCAGCTGCTCCCAGCTTGGCCTGGGGAACCCGTGCTCCTCGTTCTGCTCACTGCCAGGCCGGGCAGGACCACCCTGCGTGCTCTGAGCTGCCTGAGGCAGGCAGTGTCCACCCTCAGGGAGCAACGACAGCTCTTGGCCTGGAGCAGTGTGTGATGAAGGCCTTGCCCCTGCAGTTCAACCCTCTCACGTGTGAAATGACCCTGGTTTTTAAAGGAAAGCTCTGCCTTTATAGATAAATAAACTGAGTTTTTTACTGTTGTCATTTGGGTTTGACTGCTGGATGGCCGCTGTGCGTAAGCATGCAGGGGTGCTGTGTCTCCTGCACTGCCTGTGGTGAGGGTTGCTGTGCCCCAAGCTCATGGAGCCTGCAACTCCCACATCTTCCTTGGCTGCAAGCCCTGAGGGAGCTGAGGGCTGCCAGGGCCCAGGGTGCGTTTTTGACTTGGGAGGAGCTGGTTCAGACTGTGCTGTTCAGGTGTCTTGAGCACCTGTGAATGTCACCTGCTGACAGGAGCTGATACTGACCTCGCTGAGGCCAGGGCAGACACAAACCCTTGTGGTCCAGCTGCTCTGAAGTGTCTCTGCCCTGCTGCACCCCAGCTGTGCTCTACAGAGCCAAGCCATGAACTTGGTTTCCTTCCCCAGATGGAGCAGGGGAGGCTGCAGCATGTCTGGTTTCTTTGGCAAGTGGAGCCATGTTCTGGCCAAGCCCCTCACTGTTGGGTTCCTGTCACATCTGCACACATCTGTCCTTGTCAGGTTGGTGGCACTGACAGCCCCACTGATTTGCTGTTTGCAGCTGGGGTGGCAGGGCCAGTCTCCCAGCAAGTGCTATAGGCACTCGGGAGGCCTGGGGTGCCATTCATCAGTCAGGAGCTGTGCACGGGTTTTTTTTCACTTGAGGTTTTGCATATTGAATATGGTTTAATGCCTTTTCTCCCTCAGCTGGGAGTACAGAGCAACATGTAACTTGTTAGGGTGAGCAGGCTGGCTGCAGCTTCCAGCCCTCCTGCCCCGCCGTAGTCTGAGAAGAAGTGGTGACTTGAGGTTTGGTTTGGTTTGGTTTGGTTTGTTTTTTTCCAGAGGGAAAGGGCTTTTTCCTCAACAACACACCCTGATTCTACATTTAATGTCAGACTTGTGTTCCTTTTTTTATTTGGTCAAAACCTCTGCATTTTGACTATTCTTTTGTGCCTTTCCTCACTCCTCACCTCTGCTCCACAGTCTAATCCTTTGATTCTTTGTGTGTGCCCCTGGCCTGGCTAAAAGTCTCATGGTAGCAGGCATGTCTGCTATGATATTCCAAGACAGAACTTCCAAACATTTTCCAGGGCACTAGACCATCCTTAAAACTCTTGTATTTCCCTGACAGCCCTAATGTACACCCTTAAAAAGAGCTATCAGGCCAAACAAGGTGTTTTGTGTCTCTGGAGCTGTGGCCGTGCTCCCTGCAGCCCAGGTTACAGCCCAGCAGCAATTGTATCCCACCACCATGGTGCTGTTGCTCCTCAGGTACCCTCTCCTCACCTGAGCAGGGAGCAGCACAGGCCCCTTCAGCCTGTCAGGGTCAGAGTCTGTCCCCCTTCTTGGTCCTGCTGCTGGGATGTCTCTGCTCTGCAGAGAAGCAGCCATGACATCACCCTCAGTGGGACAGCCTGCAGCTGCTCCAGCAGCACCACATGGCCCAGATTGCAGCAGCAGCACTTCTCCCTCAAGGGCCAGAGGGGTGTGAGGTGACCCTGGAGGACCTCCAGCTCTTGCACAGCACACAGGAACAGATCTCCTACATGCATTCAAGAAGTTGTACATGTATGCATGCATAGACACACATGGAGACCCGCACCTCTGATGCTGCCTTTGAGCCAGGATGCTTTTATTGAAAAGACCCTGCCACAGGAGTTGCTTATCCTGTCCCTTCCCCACCTAGTCTTGCAGCAGGAGCTGAGCAGCACCTGGAAGGAAAAGTCCTGAAAGTGCTTTTACTGGGGATTTATTCCTGGAAGACGCTGGATCCTGTGATGCTTGAGTCCAGGGCTGCAGAGCCTGTCTGTGGCAGGCTGCAGAGCAGAGCATGGAGGGAGAGCAGCAGCCAGGGCAGCAAGGAGCCTCCTTGTTTCACCCCATCCCCTCCAACTGAGACCTTGCAGGCCTCACCACGTTGTCTCCTCCAGGCAGCACGGGCACTGTTCTGCTCAAAAAGTGCTTAGCAGCTGCCCTCCAACAGCCTGAATGGCCAGCACTCAGCCCTGCTGGGGACACAGCACAGCCACAGCCATGCCCTGACACTGCCCACTCCCCAGCTGGCTTCCCCCAGCACTCCCTGCCCCAGCTGCAGGCTCTGTGGGCTGGCCAGGCACTGTGACAGCACTAGCTCCTCATCGTCCTTCCTGTCTTTGTCCTCTGCAGCAGACAGAGAATTTGAAGCCCCCTGCATGCCCATGACAGGGTGCAGTGGAGCCCCATTCTCCAGCAGTAATCCACTCACCTCTGTGCTGGCTGGGCCCAGCCCCACAGACAAACCCTCCTACCCACCTGGCCACAGCTCTGCTGGCAGTGCTGGGGCAATACCTGCACGCTGCCCTGTTTCCTCAGCCCCTGAGGGGAGCAGCTCCTGCTCTCTGCAAGCAACCCCCAAGGCCAAAGAGGCAGCTGAGAGCAAGGTCTGCCCCTGGGCAGTGCCACAGGTGCACCCAGGGCTTTGGTGCACAGGGCCATGGCTTCCCCTCAGGCCATCAGCCCATCGGCTCCCCTGGGCTCCCTCCCACCCTCGCCGGCGGTGTGGCCCCCCACTCGTCCTCGACTTCATGCTTCCCACCGGCAGGGGAGGAGGGCCAGGCGTGTGTGGGATGGGCAGGGCCATGCTCTGCATGCGTGACTCGGGAGCTGGCCCCGTGCACATCCCCAGCCGGGTGCCCTCAGGAAAGCGGGAGTTCTGATAACGCAGATCTTCGCATGCTGAGGCCTGGGGCTGCCTCTTCTTCCAAGGCCTGCTTTGGCTCTGGCACCACACCCAAGGATCCCAGATGGCAGAGCTGGTGTTGCACGCTTACACCTCAATGATATTGACCGAGGGAGATTTCTTCTATGAGAGAAAAATCTGCTTTAAGACCCTGCTTTGCTGCACTCCCTGGGATCAGACCCGATGTCAGAGGCCCTCAGCCTGTGGCAGGCATCAAGACCAGCAGAGCTCAGCAGAGCAGGGTCAGTTTGGAGCAGGGATCCAAGAAGAGGGATCTCTTTGGCAAGGAATAATCAGCAGCTGAAAAATCTGGAGGAGGGGAACTGGGGATTGAAGTCCAAATGGGAAGTTTCTGCTCCTGACATCTGCTGGAAACCAAGATGTGGAATCAGTGGGCAGTCAGGCAAGACAGTGAGGGGAGTTTCCACCCTTGACAAGAGGCAGCAGATGAGACAGAAGCAAAACTCTAACATATGGTCCCATTAGAGCATCGGGGCTACAAATCACTGTCTTTGGCAGGTAACAAAGGGAGAAATGTCAGGTGCTGGGGGAACAGCCAGATGAAGGTACTGCTCCCTCCCCATCCACAGCCTGGCATAGCAGTTCCATCAGGGTGAGGAAAGGACTCTGGAATGACTTGTGTGGTGATGACCCAGAGCCAGCTGCAGTGAAGGCAGAAAGTGAGCAGTGACAGACCAGTGCAGGAACCATGAGAACAGCTGCCTAGCAGCTGGATAGGCAGGAGCCAGACCTGTCCATCAGTGCAGGAGAAGTGCAGCCTTGGAGGGGCATGATGAAGGGTCTGTTACAGTCAGAGGTCAGGTACCACCTTGCAAATGCAAGAGCTACCCCAGCTGTTATATCTTGTCTCTTCGAGTGTTTCTCCTGCAACCACCCGTGGGGGGCACACACTGCCCCAGAGACCAGAGCTCACTGAACCCTAAAAGCCCTCAATCTTTGGGGTGAGAGCACAAGCCGGGGTGTTTCCATTTCTGGAGAGGGGCAGGCTCTGTCCAGACTGCCAGCCCCAGCAGACACCACAAACCATCCCTGCTGCCAGCCCTCCCCACTCACCTTGCTCCTCAGCAGCCCTCCACTTGGTCTCTCCGGCGTGCTGTGCTCTGAGGAGGGCTTTGTCTTCTCCTTGTTGTTGTTGGAGTCATTATCCTTGATGATGTCGTATTGTCTGCAGAACAGGGCAATCACCGCTGCCCAAAGACACACTGCATGAACGACTCCTCCCTCACAGTGCCTGCCTCTGCCTCCCCTCCCCACAGCATCCCAGCTGCACGGGGCAGGTGTGCCCAGGGCTCCTTGGGGTGCTGCAAACCCACCTGCATCAGCCTGCACCACCCCAGGTACCTCTGCATGTGTGGCCAGGCCAGTTTCCTTGGGCAGACAGGCATAGATGTGGCTAAGGGCATTGGGCCACACATGAGGTGCTCAGCACTCACCAAAGGCACATGCTGAGGCACTCAAACAGGGACAGGAAGGTCAGTGAGGGCAGCTGCATGGGCTTTGGAGTGCCTCCAGCAAGTCATTAAAGTTTCTGAGCTGGTGCTTGTGACCCTCACAGAAGCCAGCCTTTGTGCAAACTGGCTGTGGGGTCAGTCCCTCTGTCATGCTTTCACAGCTTTTGCAGCATGTCCCACACCTGGGAACCCTGGACACAGGAGTCTGGAGCAATGCCCCCAAGTGTGACCATGCTGGAGTCACTCAACCCCAGTGTGTGTGTGATAACACACAGGCACACACAGACTGACCCCTCCCAGCTCCCATCCTGACACATCAACCTGTGCCAGGTGTAAACTACCAGCAGTCATCTTGTATTTATTTTTCCAGTGCCCTAGAAAAGTGTCAAGACCAGGGCAAGGAGAAATTTTTGCAAGATGCCACTACAAACCCCACATTTACTGGGAAGGGAGCAGGGGATCAGTGACTTCTCATTCACAGCGGCTGCATGTGACCAGTCAGGAGCTGACTTACTGCCTGGGCTCCCACGCTCCCAGGGCAGCCTGCTGCCTGCACTGGCTTTAATTGAGCTGTACAGGAGCAAATCAGCCACTTCACAGCTTTAGCTGACTGAGGCACAGCCTCTACAGCTAGTGCAGTAGTGTTATCAGTCACAACATCTAAGGCCCAAGGAACACAATCGTCACTGTCAGCTGGGATGCTCCCACCCTGTAATTCCAGGTCCTGGAATTCTGTCTCCTGCTCTTTGACATACTCCAGACCATTACTGCAGAGCAGTGCCTGTGGTTGCTCCTTTTACCCCAGCACCTACAGAGACTCAATGGACTTACTAGAAAGGGTGCCAGACCGTCACCAACGTGCCTCTGTACTCTCTTGAGCCACATCCCCTTTGTGAACCATGGATTGTAGCTTTGCTTCAGCCCACCAGAACACTGCTGGTAGCACTCACCTGCCCACATGAGCAGCACAGCCACAATGATAATGATCTCTCCTGTCTGCAGCTGCCGGTCTTTGTCCAGCCCTTCCATGGTGATGTCACCTGCAGAGAAGAGACCCCAAGCAGGGCTGGCAGCAGATACCCCTCCCACTACAGCAATACTGGAGGATTTGGGAAACTCCAAAGGAGAAAAGCCCACCTCCCCCAAACAAGGAAGGGTGTGGGGTGACATCCTGTCTGAGGAGAGGACATGCATCCTGTGGCTTTCCTGAGCCAGACAAACCATCCATGCTGCAAAGGGAGTCAGGGATTCCAACAGCTTGTTTGAGTTCGTATAGGGACTGCACAACACATGCCAGTAATCACTGAGGTTCCTCTCTACACAGCAACCAGGGTAGGTCAGGTTGGTTTAACACAGAAGTTCTGACGGAAGTCAGCCATCTGCTTGCCCTGCCATATTCAAGACCCCTCTCATGGACTCCCATGCCCTCTATGGGCATCATCTCTCTTGATTCCTGGATTCTCTCTCACGGACCAGTAACCCCAAGGCAACACAGATATGAGCAGTAAAGGAGACCATGGTGCTCTGTCATTTGTCCTTTGGTAGCCTGCAGACTGGGAGATCTGAGAGTCTATTCAGTACTGCCTTCCTAGAGGCAGCAGGAGCTGTCCTGGCCAGTCGGAATAGATGCCAGGACCTGGCACAGGAGGGCTGCAAACCACAGCTTGGGGACATTATCATGGACACACGGTAGACACAACAGAGGCCTGTCCAACCTGTGTGTCCCCAGCAGCCTGCTGCTCAGTCTCCAGCACATTCCTCACTGGAATCCCTGCCTGTTTGCTGTACAGGCCTCCAGGTGTGGCCCCACCAGCAGCACCTGGCCGAGGTGGAAGGAGGTGCCTCACCTTGGTTGGAGCTGTTGGAGGGCAGGCGGTCAGTCTCCTTCAGGGTACGGAAATGGACTCGTTTGCTGGCCTGGCTCTCCCCGTAGAGGCCGATGCTCTGCACCTGGATGATGTAGTCAGCATCCTCTGCCAGGTCCCACAGCACACAGGCACGGTTGGTGGTGTTCACCTCCCGGATGAAGCGCTGCATCTGCCCGTCCTGCCTCTGCCACAGGGAAGAGCTGTCACCCCCCTGGGAGCTGCTTCCAGCTGCACCAGGCACACAGGGCTCCCCCAGCTATGCCCTCACTCCTCCTCCCTTCTCAGGCAACCATCCACCCCAGGGTGGGCCAGACTGGCCAGCACTGCCTATTCAGCATGCCTGCATGGCCTGAGAGCTGCCAGGCACCTCCCTGGAGAAGCCATCATCACCCAGGGCTGCAGAGGTGGAGCAAGGCAAGCAAAGAAGGGTTATGCCACGGCTGAAGCACCATCCTTTACCTGGAGAAATCCCAGGGAAACTACTGGAGGGAGTACCCCCAGTGCAGCCCACAGTCTTCTGCCTCCCACCAGGATGGATGGCACGGATGGGGCACCCTGGCAAGGGCTGCTCAGCAGCAGAGATGTCCTCAGGCAGATGCCAGAGGAGCCCCAGACTGTGGCAAAGGGACTGACATAGGAGCATGCTGGTAATCAGTGTCCCCAGTCCCCTGGGGACAGACCCTGGATACCTGCTGTAGGATGGCATAGCCGATGACCACGTCTCCTTCTGGGACGTCCCAGGACACTGTGGCAGAGTTGGCCTTCAGCTGTGTCACAGTCACGTTGACAGGGGATGGGGGCCTGTCTGGGTGAGCCAGGCACAAGGAAAGAGGCAAAAGAAGATGTCTCAGAACAGGCACTCAGCCCTGCACATCACCATGGGGCCTCTCCAGCACCTGCCAATGGCAGCATGTTGGCAGCTAGAGCTACAGGGAGCACCTTCCCTGGTGAATCCATCCCCAGGAGATGAGTGGCACAGCAGATGGAGAACCCTGAGCCCTGCCAGCACCAACACATGCATGGCACGGTGCTTCCTGGGCTGGCAGGCAGCTGCCCACTCTGTGCGTGGGGAGTGTGCAGAGCTCTGGGGTTGCCCCATGGATGGGCAGGCCACAAATGCCTGGCACACCACCCTGAACTGCACAGGAAGCAGCCCAGACACAGCAATGATACATTGATGGTGACAGGAAAATGGGGCATCTTGGAATAAACACGCTCTACGACTCAATCTGTCCACCTCCTCTGCCTGGAATTACTCCTTGCTCCAGGGCATGGGGAAAGGCCAATGCTGAAGGCAGAGCTGGCCTCCCAGTAAAGAACAGAAAATAGAATAGATCCTTCCAAAAACATTAAGAGATGAATGTATAAGGAAACCTTTACTTGAAAGCTTCCAGGTACACAATATGGTAAAAACTGTATGTGCTATAGTAAAGCTACAACTTTTATAAGGTTAGTCGATTAGTATACTTATTACATACTGTCCAATTAAAAGGTTAGTTGGTTAGGTAGCAATTCCTGAGATCCCGCCCCACTGGAAGCAGTCCAGACATTTTTCTTGCCCCACTTTTGTTACACCTGGTCCAGAATCTGGTTGGAAAACAGAACGTCCTTGTAGCTGGTTTTCTTCTTGGAATAAGACTAAACAATATTTTTAGGAATGTGTTTATAAGGTTAGCTTATTGTTCCTAAACCTAGGGAAGAAAGATAGGAAAAGTACTAGAAGCTATGACCATGCACTAACAATCTATACAGCCACAAATGGATGAAAAATATAAAAAGCTAAAAATCTCAGTGCAGTGCCATTGGCTGCAAAGCTGGCAGCAATGCTTGGCCACTGCTGCTCTGTGGAAAGCCAACCTGACTGACCCATGGTCTGCACCACTGCCACTCTGAGATGTCACAGCACTAAGAGCACAACAGGATCCCACACAGTCCTGCACACAAAGCCAAATTTTGTCTGGAAGTTAGACACAGGAGCACATGAAAGACATTGAAGCTGCTGTTTGTGTGTTCTCACTCCCCACACATAAGTCAGTGCCCTTCTACAAGCTGCTTGTGTAGCAGCTAGGGCTACAGGGTCAGTGCTGTGATTTATATAGAAAGAGAATTCCAGAGGTCACCTGAGAACAAGAGAAAGGACAACCAGGGCACCACCAACAACCCCAGTTAGAGTGACTGCAAAAAAAAAAGTGATTTTTGCAGGCCAGCTATTTAAGTGCATTCGTTCACATCTGAATATACACAGCTTCAGATCAAACCAGGGGAAGGCTGTGGTTCCCACTCTGAGATATTCAGGGTTGTGGTCTGCCAAGGGCAATTAAAACAGAGAGGAGAGCCCAGAAAACATGTTCTAAGAGAGACCCTGGGACTGAGTGTGTCTCCAGAAGTTTGACACACCACCAGGAGAGAGGGCCACCAGAGACAAGGACACCACAGGATTCTGTTTTCCTCCTTCAGAGAAGGAGCCTGGAAAACTGGGAAGGATTCAAAGACACACTCAAACATTCTTTATCCCACAAAGACTGTGTCTCTGTAGAGTTTTGGCCGTAGGGATCTGGTTCACCACTAACCTGTAAGAGGGAGGGAGTCTCTGAGCCTTGTCTGCATGCACACCCTGCTCACCTACAAGCCAACCACAAAACAGGCTGGACAAAGCTGCAGACCCCAGCCTTATCCATTGCCTGGGGTGCATGTACGCTGTCAGCACAGGAGCTGAGCTTCCTGTAGATCAAATTATAGAATCATTGTGGTTGGAAAAGATTTCCAAGATCATCAACTCCAACCTTTGACTGAATAACCCCATGCCCATATTGCAAAGCGTCATGTCCAGCCGTTTCTTGAACACTTCCAGGGGTGGTGAATCCACCACTGTCCTGGGCAGCCTGTCCAATGTTTAACCACTCCTTCTGTGAAGAAATTGTTCCCTAACACCCAACCTGAACCTCCAGTGGTGCAACTTGAGGCCATTTCCCCTTGTCCTGTCCCCTGGTCCCTGGAAGCAGAGCCTGACCCCCACCTGGCTCCACCATCCTTTCAAGGAGTTGTAGTGAGAAGTTGTAGTGAGAGTGAGAAGGTCTCCCCTGAGCCTCCTTTTATGCACTCTGAGTTCCCCTAGCTGCCTCAGCCACCCACCAGGCTTGTGCTTCCAGCTCTGTTCCCTTCCCTGGACATGCTCCAGCCCCTCAATGTCTTTCTTGTCGTGAGTGGCCAGGATTCAAGGTGCCTCAGCAGTGTCCAGCACAGGGGGAAAATCACTGTCCTGGTCCTGCTGCCACACTATTGCTGCCACAAGGCAGGATGCTCTTAAGCTTTCTGGGCCAGATCATGTTTAACTGCTGTCAACCAGCACCCCCAGGTTCTTTTCCACTGGGCCATTTTCCATCCTTGTCTGGTTTTCCACCAACAGCCAACAGCCCAGCTCAGGCACCATCCTGTCAGCCAGCAAACAACTGCTCCCTTGCACTGTCCCATACACAGGCATTTCAAAGTCTGGGTGTATGGGAGGGCTGCATGTTTCTGCTTGTCTTCAAGCATAAGGACAGTTGTCCAAGGTTACCACTAGTTAGATTTGTGCTAGCAAACATAATGGGGTCAGAACAGCCCAAGAATCCAGTGGTGGAGACTGGTCCAAGATGTCCTTTGGTTTGCACCAGCCCAGTAAGTGCCCAAACCACTCTTGGGCATGGACTGGAAGCAAGGACAAGCCAGAAAACCATTCCTCACAGGTAGCACTGATGTGCCTCCCTCTTTGGAACTCAGGAGTTTAATAGCATGGATATGACCAGACCCTGCCAGCTGACCTCAGGACAAGAACAGGATATGGTGCTTCACAGGATATATCAACAGTAATTAATTAGGTGGGTTTTTTTTACATCTAACAGAATTTAAAAAGTCCTGAATATGCACCACGGGGGCAGTTTGACTACCAGCCTTTAATACATGAAGAAATTAAAGACAGGGTCTGACATCTCTGTGACACAAGTTTGTGGGTGGAGTTTGCAGCAGCTGTCCAGCTCTACTCAAGAGTTTTCTAGGCTTTTGTGAGGCCCCCAGCCTGTCCCAGCTGAGGTTTTCAGGCTGGGGATGCTGAGACACAGCCCTGGGACCGAGTCACTTGATGATTTGAGAACAAAGGCACTGCACCAATTCCCAAGCCATGCTGCTGAGTCCATAGAGGTCTGTTCCAGCTGTATTTAGGCAGGGCTTGCCCAGGCCCTGTGCAGGGACTGTCACTCACTGGCAGGAGAAGGCTGAGAGGACATGGGGGCACAGTGAAGCCACAATGCACGTGGCTTGTCAGTGCATCCTAAGCACACCCTGTGCACACTCCAGGCCAGCAGCCCTGAGCCTGTGTGACAGGAGATGTGGTATCCAGGCTACACTTCTGCATTAGAAGAACCAGTGTTCCTTGACCAGTTTCCTGCTGGATGAACTGCAGAAAATACATTTCTGAGCACGTGGGATTTGCACACCCATCAGGAGGAGACAAGAAGCCTCTGAAGTCAAAACTTGAGAAGTTCACCCTAGATACACAGAGCAATGTTTAAATCCCAATCACCTCTGCTCTGGAGACAGGCTGGGAGAGCTGAGGTTTTTCACCCTGAAGAGAATGCACTGCTAAGGTATTGGAGCCCTTTCCAGGGCCTAAAGGGGCTCCAGAAGAGCTGGAGAGGGACTGGGGACAAGGGATGGAGGGACAGGACACAGGGAATGGCTTCCCACTGCCCAGGGCAGGGCTGGATGGGATCTTGGGCAGGAATTGTTCCCTGGCAGGGTGGGCAGGCCCTCCTGGCACAGGGTGCCCAGAGCAGCTGTGGCTGCCCCTGGATCCCTGGCAGTGCCCAAGGCCAGGATGGACACTGGGGCTTGGAGCAGCCTGGGACAGTGGAAGGTGTCACTGCCCATATGAGGGGGGAGGGCTGAGATGGGCTTTAAGGTCCCTTCCAAAACACACCATTCCAGGATTCTATGAAATTCAAGACGAGACCTCAAAGTTGTTACAAGACCTCCAAAGGACAAAGCTCTGTGTATAATCCCCACACTGCATCTAATACTGTCCAGCCTGCTCTGCAGCTGAGATCAGAGCAGTTTTGTGCCAGAGCTGTTGCCATAAAGGTCTGTGAATGCAAGGGCTCCAAAAACCATGCTCTCTGAAGCCAACACATCCTGGCTGTACAGTCAAGATGCTGCTGGGCTCTTTGGGAAAAGTCTGCCACCATTCAGCTCAATGCATTAACTGCTAATGATTCTACATCACTTATAAATGATCCAGCTTCACTTTTTATTAAAGCCATATTAAAAAGGGGCACCCTCCCCACAGAAAGCATAGTCCCTTAAGGCCTGGCACAGGTTTTGTCCTGTCTGTGGGCCTGATTAAGGGGTGGGAAGAGCTGGGTTGTGTACAGGAGCTAGCAGCACTGCAGCCTGTGGCTGGACACTGGGAGGGACGGCCAGTGGGCAGCTGAAGGGATGGCTGGAGGGCAGTGGGAGGGATGACCAGCGAGCAGTAGGAGAGATGGGTGGTGGTCAGTGGAAGGGGTGGATGGTGGGTGGGCAGCTGGACATGGGACCAGATATTCCATGCATCCCTTTGCTCCAGCAAAGGGGCCAGACAGACACCCTTCACGAGGGATGCTGGCACGTGTGGTGCTGCAGAGGGACAAGCATAGCTCCACAGCCCTCCCCATCCTGCTGTGATCTGCAGAGTGGACCACCTCTGCCCCCCGGCCCATGCCCTTGGGGCTGGCTGCTCAAGGGCACCCAGATGTTTGCCCAACTTACTGCTGCGGCAGGGAGTAAGCACCAGACTTCGCATCTAAAAATAAGTGGCCCCTTTTTAACACCCCTGACTGCATCTCTTCCCAAATCCCTCAGTACGTGTTTTGCAACAGAATGTAGCAGAACACGTCTGGCAGTCGCAATTCGATCTGATCTCTCAGTTGACCTGCCGAGGGGCAGACAGACAGCAGGATGGCCGCTGATAGCGAGCGGGCCATCCCGGCGACTCAAAGGACACAAGGACAGCGGTGCCCCGGGCGCACTGAGCTCCATGTTACAGCGAACACACGCAGGAAAGGGACAAGCATCCCCGTCACCCGGCCGGCCCCAGCCGCATCCCTCAGTGTCCCTGCCCAGGGCAGGACGAGGGGAGCCCACTCCTCCCCGCACCCCAGGAACCCCTGGCAGCCCCCGGGAAGGGGCAGCGCGGCACCGCCGTCCCCCGGCCGAAGGCACAGGGAGGGGACTCGGAGGCCGCGGCAACCCGGGGCTGCCCGAGGA
>JANPWX010018654.1:29811-60002 GCA_024734555.1 Trochalopteron elliotii | reverse complement strand
GACACCGGTTTAGGAATATATATCCCTGTGACCGGCCCCCTGCAGCCGGCCGCTCCGCTCCCCGTATCGTTCTCCAGTAACCCGCAACGCCCCGGCGCAGGCTGCACCCCCAGCAACCCCCACCCAGCGTCCGCTCTCCCCGTGCTGTACCCCTAGTGCCAGCTGTTTCCATACTGCACCCCCAGCAACTCCCAGCGTCCGCTCTCCCCATGCTGCACCCCCCGTAGTCCCCAGTGCCAGCTGTTTCCATGCTGCACCCCCAGTAACCCCCAGTCCCCTTCTCTCCACACAGAGCTCGTCCCGGGCCGTGGGCACAGAGTCACACGTGTGGCAGCGAGCAGCCCTGGTGTCACTGCCGTTGGTCACCGACCGACGCCGACATTCGGGCTGGGGCCCCCAGCAGGGTCTCACAGCTCCTCTGCACCTGGGGGTGCTCTGACCCTCCAGGCTGCTCCTCCACATGTGCCTGAAGGCACAGGGATGGGGTCTGCCCCATGCCCAGGAAAGGCAGCACTGGGTGTGCCGGATGAAGCAGCAGGGAAATAAGGAACCCAAATCATCCTCCATTACCTTACAGCAGTAACCTACTGCTTTATGTGAGCAAGGCAGGCTGAAAGGAGGAATCAAGCCAAGACGGAATCTATGGTTCCAAGGGGCTGCTAAGGTGGTTCAACACAGCTGTGGTTTTGGGCAGACTTGGGAACTCCTGAGGCTCCTCTCTGCCCAGCTGATGTCCTTGGCTGCAGCCCACGTTGTCCTGCTGTGTAGCAAATGGACCCAAATGGCAGCTTAGACCATGCCCTGGATGAGGTCAGCCCACAGCAAAAGCACATTAGTGTGTGCATGTGTGCAGACATGGGCACAGACATCTGTAGTTCAGTGCCCTAGGGCCCTGAAAAGTCTTTACTTGGTCACTTCAAAAGGCCTTTCCTAGTCATAGGAGAATTGGTCCATGCTTTGGGGAGAGCTGTGGAAGACCAGGGTGGTCACGTTGCCATGTGAAGGATTTAATCTGCAGTGCCTGTGTGCAAAAGGCAAGTTAGAGCTGAGTGAAAACTGAAAGTTGTCAGAATTTACGTTAATTCTGCAGCTGTACGGACGCTGAGGTGATCAAAACAGTCCCATCTGGGTTGTTCAATGCTGCTTTTCAGATGTTCTTGGCAGATCAGGACTGCCTCTTTCCTGTGCTGAGCTTCACTGCTGCTGCAGTCCACGGTGGTGAGGAGGAGGGTGAGCCTGATATTGCTTTCCCACAGAGTCCTGTTTCAAAGCTCCTTCTCCCTCTATCTGCATTATGGGGGTGGAACTTCAGGAAGGCCAAGGGTAGAGCTGGCAACTGTAAAACTGTGACTGGGAGTGGTTTTACAGGAGCAGTTTGCCAGTTGTGTCTTCTCTGCAAGGTCTCTTCTCACTCAGTTTACTGTGAGAACCACTTGGTTATTGCAGAGCTGTTGGTGTTAATGCTGACTGCTCCAGAGCCTGTGTTTGCCACCAGGCAAGGATCCCAGGCCCAGCCCTGCTCTGGCCTGCACAGGAGTGCTCAGACACGTTGTTGGAAAAGCTCAGTGCCATTAGTGTTAGGTATCAGTGAGTAATGCCATTTTTTTGATAGCAGAAACAGGTGTCTGTTAGCACTGTGCAGCTCATTCTGCATCCTTCCCCAGAACTGGATAAAAGTGGTTCAGGTTTTATGTTCTTTCCCCGTGCTCCAGGGTGCAGCCCTATTGCATGTGCAGGGTGAGAACTGCTGTGATTGGGGAGTTTTGTGTCTGATCACCACTGTTGGCTGGCTGGCACTCCCAGGCTTCCCACACACCTGCCAGGTCAGTGCTGGACATGGGAAAGGACATGTTGTGCCACTTAGGACAGTCCTGGGAATTCAGTGACTGTGCATGGTGTGCTTTGGGAGCAGGTGATGGCATTTGCATTTGTGGGTTCAGTCTATAAATAATAAATACCAAGAGTGCAAACTCTCCACACACATTTAATTATTGTTTGAGTGTTTGGGATTTTGGCCAGGCAAAAATTGGATTTGCAGGCACTAATGCATCTAAATTGTATTATATGTCTTGCAGTGCCTCATACTTAGAATTCAGTGGGGAAATCCAGCAGCAGCCTGGAGATCCCAGCCTCACCTCTACAGCCTGGCCTGCAGGCTCCTAAGTCCCAGCCTGCCCCTAGCAAATACCAGGTTCTGGGAGAGGTGCTGGCAGCAAGAGAATGTCCTGCCCATGATGCAGGAGCCTCCTGTACTTGCATCACATCACCCTGCTGTCATCTTCCTCTGCCCATCAGGGGAATTCACCAGCAAGGACTCCCAGCACATCAGGAATTGACCTCTGCAACTGGGAAAGGTTTGGATTGATGACATCCCTGTGCAGAATCTGCCCCGTGCTTCGTAGTGTATAAATGTGATTGATTAAATGAAGCTCACAAAGGATGTGTGGATTTTGTGGCCCTAATCTAAACTTTAGTTAGCTGCTAACTAATGTAGCCCTACTTTCGTACCTGAGATGTTTTAGTTTTCTAAAATTCTTTTCCCAGGGAGTTTTCTGTAAACAAGAGAAGTGTTTTTGTAAACTGTACTTTGTTTTTCATTCCTTTTCCTAGGAGAGACTTCTCCGTGATGTCCCTCTGGTCTGACCAATGTGATTGAAGAGGTTTGCCTTTTTGTCACCAATCACACTGGTCTGTGTAAAATAGTATATAAAGGAGACACATCCCAAAAATAAGAGTAATTTTCAGCCTTCTGAGGTCGGAGTCTGTGTTGTTGTGGTGTAAAACAGCATCAGGCTCAGACCTGTCACCAGTCTATGGATATCAGCACTTTATCAACACTTCATGGACTTTATTAAGTGTGGAAGGTCAATCTGCTAATCATTAATATGCACTAATCATTAATATCTCCTGATCCTCCTTTTGTGTTCGTTTATTTATTTTTTGATGGCATCTTTTTACCATCTGCTGCATAATTGGAATTGGGGGAATTCAGTGCTGCCTAAGAACAGGGATTTATACTTTCTATTGTCACAGGGTATTGTGAAGTCAAGAGTTTCGCTGTGTAATTATGTTCATTGTGAAAAGTAATTTATTGTGTTTCATTTAGACCAGATGCCCAATTACTTCTTCTGGTGCTTCCTAGCTTCTATTGTAAGAAAAAAGAAATAACAGTTTGCTATCTATCTGCACTGCACCATCTGCAACACAGCAGACCCTGGTCATCTTTCACAGCTGATTATTTCTTTTTTACCCTTTTAATATGGAACAACTAGACAGCATATGGTGTTTGAGACGTGGGTTTCCAGTGTGTCAATATATTCATAATAGTGTTACCACTCAGCCCTTTCCCAGATCATTTACACCACATGAAGCCACCAAAGCCAAGAGCCTGGTAAAGCTGAAAAGTGATCTGACAGGTCCATCAACAGCAAAAAACATTCAGCACTGTCATGGTCAGTGAACACACAACTGATGAAAGCTGATGAGCAGCTCTATCAAAGCCCACCCCCGGGAAAGAAGTTTAGTTGTTATTACTCAGATAAAAGCACAAATGTGAGGCAGGGAAGCTTAATCCTCTTCATCAAGAGAATGGGAGCACTGGGCAAACATTGCACCCCAAGGCAGATGCTGCCCTATAGTGACCAGCTGCCATACAAAAAGGGGGTGTCGTGGCCCTCTGGAATGGGCATCCAGCCTGTCACAAACCTGCTCTGGCTCTGATGCCTGTTTAGTACTGGTATCTCTTTTAGGTTCAGTGTCCAGTTAGGGGCTTGGGCTACAGGGAGGGAGAAAACTCACCTGGGACTGGCTGGAAAACTCACTGGGATGACCCTGGCTGGATACCAGGTGCCCATCAAAGCTGCCCCTCAGCTGGACAGGGAAGAGAAAGAATCATGAAACACTCATGGGTTGGGATAAGGGCAGGGAGAGCTCACTCACCACTTTACTGTCATGGGCAAAACAGGCTCAATTTTGGGAAATCAGTTCAATTTATTACCAATCAAGTCAAAGTAGAGTAATGAGAAATAAAACCAAATCGTAAAACCATCTTCTCACCACCTCTCCTTTCTTCCCCAGCTTAGCTTCACTGCCCAGCTCTCTCCCTCCTCCTCCTCAGCAGTGCAGTGGGGCAGAGAATGGGATCAATTCACCACAGCGTGTCTCCTCCACTACTTCCTTCTTAGAGGGAGGGTCCTCACACTCTTCCTCTGCTCTCACATGGGCTCCTCCATGGGCTGCAGGTGGGTCTCTGCTCTCCCATGGACCTCTGGTGGCTGCAGGTGGGGTCTCTGCTCCTACGTGGATCTTTTTGGGCTGTAGGTGGGTGCCTGCTACCCCCTGGGCTCCACAAGCTGCGAAAGAATCCCTGCCCAGCACTTGGAGCACCTCCTCTCATTCCTTCTGCATTGGCCTGGGGGGCTGCAGGGCTGTTGCTCTCATTCACCCTCACTCCTCTCTCTGCCTGATGCTGTGCACAGTTTTTTCCCTTCTGAAATCCCAGGGGCACTGTCACCATTGCTGATGGGCTCTGCTTTGGCCCACAGCAGGTCTGTCTTGGGGTCAGCTGCCTTTTGCTCTGCTGGATGTGGGGGAAGCTTCTAAAAGTTTCTCACAGAAGCCATCCCTGTAACTCTGCCTCTACCAAAACCCTGCCATGCAAACCCAACACAGTTCCCTTAAGAGGGAGTTTTTCACCAAAAAGCAATTTATGGTGAAAGCCTGAATTTAGCCTGAGTTGTTTAGCCTGGAAACTATGAAACTGAGGGGGATGTGCTGACAGCTTCTCTTTAGATACCTGACAGCTGCCAAGCATATCCACGGCTGCTGCAGAGGCTGGAATGGCCTGTTTCATGTCTGGGACAGAACTTCAGTCCGTGTTGGTTTGTCCCACATGGAGACCCAGGGCTGATTGTCCTCTCAGTGTGAGTGCAGAATGCTGATTTAATTTCCAGTCCCTCCTCCACCCCGAGGACTACCCTGCTGCCATTCTCCTGACACCCTTTCTTCCCTGGCATTGCTTGTGACAGGGCCAAAGTAATTTGCCAGCTGCATCACTGGCACTGGGACCTGCTCCTTGTGTTTCCCTGTGCTGACTGTGAGTGCTCTCATAATTTGGGAGCAGAGATGAAGTTCCTGGAGAAAGGGGAGAGAGAATATGTGCTTGCCAGTCAGCCTGGCTCTGCCACATCTCTGCTCAGTGCAGTGCTGAGCCCACCTGGGGCTGTGCAGATGCAGAGCCAAGGTGGCCTGGGAAGGAGGGGAAACCTGTGTGGTGCCTGGATCTCCATGGCATAGGACAGGGAGCTGCCAGGGACAGGGGACAGTGACACAAAGCACTGTGATGGAGAGCCACGTGTGTGCACCAGGCCTGGCAGTGGTGTGGTGCCACAGAACCTCCCTCTCCTGCTCAGGGGCTGCTCTGGGGCAGACCTTGCCTCAAAGTGATGAGAGGTGGCCAGGGACATGAGAGGCCAGACTTTTTTTGGGTGGCAGGGACCCAGTCTGGAGGGAGCTCTGCAGATCAGCCTCAGACCTTTGAGGCAGCCACTTGTGTCAGGGATGTGACCTGTCCCTGGTGCAGCATCCAAGCCAGTGCAGGTAGGCTGGAAGTGTCCTCCCTGTACTCTGCACAGCAGCAGCTCTGAGGCAGGGGCCAGGGCCAAGGTGGTTGGAGGCTATGTTGAAAGATGGTGTTTGATGCTGTAGCAGGTCAAGGTGTTTTGATGAGGAAAGAGTTCAGCAGTAAGAGATTCTGAAGTAATCCTGTAGGTTTTCAGGATATCCCCGTTTTGAACACCAATGCAAACCATCTTTGAGAGGCTGCAAGGGCAATATATAGATCTTATTGGGGCCCTTTCATTTTATAATACTGAATTTCACCTGCCATTTCATCTCCCAACCATTCAGTATTCTAAGATGCTTTAGCAGTTCTTTGTGGTTACCTTTTAATTTTTACTGCTCCATGTAATCCTCAAACCTGACCTTAGTCCCTGCCCGTTCCTGTATCATGAGGAAAACATTTTGAACATTCCAGTGTTAATGTGAACTCCTGTAGGATTCCTCCAGCAGCCTCAGTCCCCTGAAAATGCCAGATGTCTCCTCCAAATGCTTCCTCTAGCCCTCAACAAGACAACCATCCTGTTTAATGCATGGCAGTCTTGCTTTTTAAAGAGGTCCAGGGCCTTGTCAATTTTTTTTTTTTTGGAAATTCCAATTGCAGCTTCAGCAAAATCTAATTGAAGATATTCAGCTCTGAGGTTCTGAGCAGAGGAAGTACATGGAGCTGCTGGGGTGAGACCAGAGGCCATGAAGATGCTCTGAGGGCTGGAGACAGGCTAGGAGAGTTGGTGGTGTTCAGTCTGGAGAAGAGAAGGACCCAGGGAGAGCTCGGAGCCCCTCCAGTGCCTAAAGGAAACCTACAAGAACGATGGGAATGGACTGTTTAGTAGGGCCTGGTGCAATACAGCAAGGAGAGCTGGTTTAAACAAAAGGAGAGTTAATTTAGGTTAAATGTGAGGGAGAAGCTTTTCACAATGAATGTGGCCAGACACACGTACAGGCTGCCCAGAGAGGTGGTGAGTGTCCCATCCTTGGAAGCATTCAAGATCCAGCTGGATGGTGTTCTGAGTGTAGAAGACAATTTTGCTCTTTGCAGGGCCTAGTTAACATTTAAAGCTCCCTTCCAACCCAAAGCATTCCATGATTCTATGTGTGGAAATGTCTCTTTTGAGGTTTACCTCTTTACCAAGTACTTAAATCAGATGAGGTCTGTCTCCCATTCACACCCTTCCTTTGCACAGGAGCCCTCCTCTTTTCCTCTAAGCCCTATTGCTGCATGGGCTGCTGTCTGGTTCTCAGGAGGTGAAGGAGCTGTCCTCAAAAACAGCATCACAGGTATCACCTGCCCTGCCCCAGGGGCAGCACCTGGGCTGTGGCCAGTGCGAGCAGGACCAGCCAAAGGCAGATGAAGCACCAGCCCACACTGCAGTGGCACAGAGGGCCAAGAGCCTCCTTGGCAATGAGGAAGAACTAGAAAAAAAAAACAAGCTGACAGCACTGGCTGTGATTTTCCTAACCTTTAATTTGGCTCCGTGTCTGCAGGCAGCCACTGGTTATGGTCATTCTGTGGTTCAGTGCAGGCTGTGTTTGAATAACTACCTGGCATTTGTTACCTGATTCCAAAGAAAGACAGAGGCTTGCTTCTAAAAATGCAACTGCACTTTCTGAAAAACAAAAGCTGCTGATTGAGAAGACCTCTTGAGAGTAATTCAGATGGGTTTTTGGACCTGATACAGCCTGCATAAAAGAGGACGCTGCACTAATTAATGTCTCAGTAGAGCTGTCCAACATAACCACTCCCTCTCCAATCTCACTCTCATTCCACTATATTTTAATGATAAGATTGACCTACTTAATTTTGAAGGCAGCTGGCTTTCAGAGTCAAGCAGCACTGGAAGGAATAATGTCATGCTTAGTGCTGGTTTCATTACCAGCATCCCAGGGTGACATTAACCCTCCACTTGCCATGAAGGTCACCCAGCAAGCACCAAGGACCAGACTGCTCCAGAAGCTGGTCCCAGGCCATGTCTCCATCAACAGCTGCTCCCAAATACCTGCAGCAGCACAGGGAAACGTTTGATTTATAGGTGATGTCACTCCAAGGAAAGCAAAGCAGTGGAGGAGCTTGCCTGGCACTGGTGTGGTGCATTACCAACAGAGATATGATAAACTAAATATGATAAATTAATGGGGTGTACCCCAACCTGACACAGCAATGATTTCATTCTCACATGCCACACTCAGCACCAGAGTGTTCCTGTACAGGCAGGAATGATGAACTGCAGTGGATGTCTCTGTGTGAAGTGCACCCTCTGTCACAGTTTTCTCTCGACAGAAAAGCTCCATTGCTTTGGATGTTTTGGCATTATTAAAAGAGTTTAAACCTTAAAGCTGCTGCATTGTGTAACTTGCAGGGAAGGATGGTAAGTGATCTCATGAAAATTACTGAATTATTAATGACTTTTAACAAATCTTGGAACAATGGGGAAATCCTTGAGGATTAAGAAAAAACAAAACAAACAAACAACTCCCAAACCAAAATATAATCTCTCTCCTCCTCAAGAAAAAACACCCTCCAAGCCCCCAAAGCAAAACTCAAGTGTGCCAGTACTTAAAAAAAGACAAGATATGTGATGAGTGTAAGCACAGCCTAGTCTGAACTCTGCCAAACACACCAACAACTGACATTAAAGGGCATCATAAGTAAGACCCAGCCAACGTGGTTTCACAGAGAAGAGTTTTCTGTAAATATTATCCTTTAATTAATTACAAGTCCATTTAGATAAAGGTAGCTGTTGACATCATACATTTCTCTAAGGCCTTGTTCTTGGCCCCCACATGTTATACAAGCACCAGTGGAACACATTAAATGCTTGATATTAAGTAACTGTAAATAAGGATTTGTCCTAGAGAATCCCAGAGTCTGCTGCTATTTAACATCTTTATCAAGAATGTTAATGAAATTATATAACAATTACAAAGAAAATCTGCAGATTAAAACCAAGCTTTCTGGAAAAGTTACTGTACAAAACATAGCTATTAAGGTCTCTGCTGGAGTAGTTCTGTGAAATACACCACAATGTTTCAGAATGTGCTCATCATGTGCTGTCCTGTTGAGTTTCTAAAAAACAAGAGATATGAGATCTCAGAGGCATTTGCAGAACTGAAAGATGTGCCTAAGAGGGTAAAAGTGACTATCAACAGTGAAGGAGTTGAGGGCAAAAAGAGGTAGGTGAGAGCAAAGCAAGGTTATCACTGTATCTTACATAAACCAGGCTGTTACAGAATGCTGCAGCTGGTTCCTGGTTCATCTCTCTGGACTTAAAAAAGTGAAAAATGCACCAATCAATATACAACCTGTCAGCAAAGAGCAATGCACAACAGGAAAAAGAGAGGAAAAACCTGTTCTGACTGAGACTAGCAAGCCTCTTTAGCTCATACAGCAAATTATGTAATGGAGTTAATAATGACTACAAATATGCAGGAAGAAATTTCTGATACCATCAAGCTATTTCAGTTACCAGGAGTCAGCAGGATGGGATACAGAGGCTGAAATGAAAACAAGTCCCAAAGAGAAAACACAGCATTTTTTAGTACAATGAATCACTGCAACAAGTATTGAGTGACTGGCTGGTCTCTCTTTATCACTTCTGATTCCTTCAAAACTGGATCTCTTTCTAAATATTGTACTTGCTCAAGTACAGTTGGTAACAGCAAGGTCCAGTTTGCTGGGGCAGTGCTCAGCACTTCTCCAGGGCTTGTTGCACACACTACATGATTTCTTCATCCAAGCTGCCTGCTGCAACTGATTTGCTGGAGGAGAGGGATGTCATCCAGAAGAACCTGGGGAATCCATGGATGGAGAGCAGCCTGCTGGTCCTAGGGATGACAGAATTGGACCTGGCCACGTGCACTGGCAGCCCAAAACCCACCAGTATCCAGGGCTGCATCTCCAGGGGTGTGGACAGCAGGTGATTCTGCCTCTCTGCTGAATTCCTTGCCCTCAAGGCAGCTGCCTCAGCCCCACTGCAGCAGGATGCTCTGGGACACCTCTCTCTCCTCAAAAGCAGTGGGCTGGCAGCAGTGAGTCAATCCAGCAAACAATCTGCTGTAATGCTGAGGGACAGGGATGGATTGTTAGAGAATGTTATGTGGAGGAGTGTGTTACTGAATAACCACAAAAATATCCATGTCTGGAGAGCAGGTCTGGTTAGTAACTCATAAATGACAGGAAACTGGACTCTGGACTGAAAACCACTATGAAAAAATCTTTAATTCCTGGGTTTATTGTACTGAGTGGGAACGTGGTGAACATTTGCTCCGAGTACAGCACTGTGGAGTTCTGAAGAGAGATTGTGAAGACAACTGAACAGCACCAGTGCATGCAGGACAACCCTGCAGCAGGCAGGCTGGGGTGTGTTGTGTGAGGAGGGATGGCACCAAGAACACCAAACAGACAAGGAACCACATTCTCACACCACACTCTGCACAGCATTGTTTTCATGTTTAGTCTGTGTGCATTCTGTGCAAGAAAGGATTTCCCCCTTGAAGAGACCTAAACATTCTGCTAGTCAGTCCCTTAAGAGAAGGATTGTAAGAAAAAAAGAACCCTGATCTCACACATCAGAGGAAGATGACAAAACAGACACTTGCTGCACTGGAAACCACTAAACAAGCAACTAGTATGACCAAAGTGAGACTGTAACCAGAGCAGGGATCACACTGGGAACACTGTCAGTGCCACTGTCCAAAGGAATTACACCAGCAGCCTCTGCACCACAGCTTTGGTTTGTACTCCTCACAACTGACCAGATGCAGAAGTTTCAGCACCAAAGCCACCTGCAGAACTGAGTCACAGTCCCAAAGACATTCAGTTGCTTGTGTTAGTGCTGTGGGTTGTATGAGCCTGACAGAAGTGGGGCTTTGTAACTGAAAAGCCTTAGAATGAATTATTCCTTCTCATTTTCCAGGGATTTGCTTCGGCCTCGCTTGCGGCTGGTTTTTGGGCCTTCAGCTCTCTGTGCAGCCTGGGGTGCCCCCTCCTCACTGCTTGCACCCTCCTTGTCCACTCGTCGTGGACGACCTCTCTTTCTTCTCTTTGTTTTTTCAGCTCCAGCAGAGGGGAGCTTTTTGGCAGCCAGGCTGCCAGCTCTCTTCTTCCTGCCCCTGGTCAAGGGACGTTTCTTCCGCTGCTTCTTCTGCTCTTCCCTTTGGCGAATTTTCATCAGCTTCTCAAAGCTTTTGGTGGTGGTTGTGTTCATATCAAACCAGTCCTGCAGGTTTAAAAGGCAACAAGGTTGGTACTGATGGTGATGGAAATGCCAAATAAAGCCTATCAGGGCTTACAATGTTGCTGTGTTTATAGCTGGGACAAGGTTTTTCTATAATGTGACATCTGGAAAGGCAACTGCCTACCAATGCTCTGTTCTTTGATGTGTCTCCTCAGGTGTCACTCTGTCCCAGAGGATTCAGATTTTGCCTAGTTGAAGGCACAGGAAATGCTGCAGAGCTGAACAGAGCAGCAGCAGTAGCTTGGGACAAGGCAAGTGACATGACACAACACTTGCTCCCCAGACTAACACGTAAGACCAGCTGAGTTTAAGGACCCAACAGTGAGCAAGGAGAAAGTAAAACATGGCACACATGCAGCATTTTCCTCTTCAGACACTCTGCCCACTCCCAACAGGCTGGGGTGTGAGGTTCCACTCTGCCTGCCTTACCTCAGCGTGCACAGAGTTGATGTGATACTTGACCCCACTCTCTGAAATGAACTCCTTCTCACACAGGAGACACTTGTATTTGCCAGCCACAAAGTCTCCCTGGCATCAAAACAAACAAACAAACAAACAAAATTTCATCAAGAGTTGCTGGACCAGAAGACTGATAAACCTATATATTTCATTTGAATCTTGCTCAGATAGAACCCAGCAGTAAAAACTAGAAACTCTCATCCATATCAGACAGCTTTTATCTACAGGAGCACTGACAGGAGTGAGCAGTTGTGCCCACACAGCACAGGACTGCTCTCTGAGATGCCATAAGGTCACCTTCAGCAGAAAGAAAAACTGCTCTTGTAGCTGTGAATCTACAGGCAGAACTGCTGTAAACTGCTCATTAAAAGGAATGCCACTAAGGTGCTTCCTCCTGGTCTCAAGTATTGTTTGCAATGGCAACCTCCTCAGCACAAAGGGGAGCACCTAAATTGGGGGCTGGAATGAGATGATCTTTAAGATCCCCTCCAACCCAAACCACGCTGTGAGTCCATGATCTGTGAGGATCTCAGACTGGCAGGAGAAGAGCTTGAACTAAGGGTTATCAGAGGGACAGGGACAGTGGGGATATAAAGAGGAAGATTACCAACCAAGGTACACGTGCCAAGGTGAGACTTGAGTCCTGAGACACTGCCATACACAGATTCACAACCCTGAAACAGTAAAAAAAAAAAAAAAAAGAACATGTGAACAACATGCTAGCAAGAAATCATTTCTTCCTGGACATAAAAGCATTATTAATACTTAAATTAAAAAAGCATTATTATGTCTGGAAGGCAATCCCAAAAGTGCAAAAGAGAGGTAGAAGCCAGAAAGCTTCTGTTGAAAAGACCATTAGAAGAGTTAAGTTTTCATCAAGCTCAGTATTTCTGTTTCCAGTTTCTGAGCACACCTGGACATAAGAAAGAGACTCCTGTGACAGTTACACTCATGCTCTATAAACAGCCTGACTAAACTGGTAAGTTTGCTTTCTGCCTGAAGTGCAACAGAGGAAAAAATCAAAAATCCAAAATTCAAAATGCCCTTTGAAAGGGCAGCTTTAGAGGCCTGTCCCATGGGGAGCTTCAGGCATCAGTTTTGGGGTACCACACTGTGCTCAGCCCTCAGCCCAGGATGCAGACCAGGAAGCAGGAGCAAGAATAAGTAATCCAGGACCTGCTGCTGGGTTACTGGTTGGTGACATTGGTGACACAGGAGAGCTGCTCTCTGGAGACAGCTCCACACACAACACAGTGCTGCAATTCTGATATTGGAAATTTATGTTAACCTGAATACTGGGGAGAGAGGTAGGGCAGGGGGAAAGGCATCATCTGTCCACCAAACCCAGAGGGCAGCTGCCACTGACCCTTGGCTCTCTCTGACAGCATGCATCACATGGAGATGTCTACCACCACCTCCACCAGTGGGGCTGTTTGTGATTGCAGTAAGGCACTGTAAGAGACTTTCCAGTGCCTAAAGGGGTCCAAGAGAGCCAGAGAGGGACTTTAGACAAGGACCTGGAAGGACAGGACAAGGGGGAATGGCTTCCCACTGCCAGAGGGCAGGACTAGGTAAAGAATTCTTCTGTGTCAGAGTGGTGAGGCCCTGGCACAGGTTGCCCAGAAAAGCTGTGGCTGCCCCACGCCTGGAAATGCTCAAGGCCAGGTTGAAAAGGGCTTAAAGCTTGTGTAGAGCAATGAAGAAAACTTAAATGCTGTGCCAAAGTCTCATTACTCTTATATTTCCACCTCTACTCCTTCCTTCTGTGATTAGATTTATATAAAAAGGCAGTTCCACTATTCAAACCTCCAAACAGACCAACTGCCCACCTGGATGAGAAAACTGTACCAGCCTGACACCAAGCTACTGGCTCTCAAATGTTCACACATTCCCAAAAGGATCATCCTCTGGGCATTTTGATGGACGAAAGGAGCATCCCCAGACACCCCCAAGACTAAACAGGGTCTTGACTACACCAAACAACCATACTGAGCTGGAGCAGGATTTGTCTCCCACAGAGAGACAAACGGCAGCTTCAAGGCTGTGGGAAGCTGTTGGCTCACACAGACCTGAAATCTGCCCCCTCTGGGGCCCCAGAAACAGTGAAGATTACCTGATTTGGGCAGTGGACTCTTCGGTACATCTTTATCTCCGTTTTCCATTTGCACAGCACATCTTGACTAAAGGTGGGCAGCCCAGGACGAGTGTATTTCAGCTGAGACAAAGATGGAATTGAGAGCTGTAAGTACTACACAGAATTTCCTCTTCTAGGCTGAGACAGAAGTGTTGTCTCTTCTACTTTAACAGGCAAACTCCCAATAATCAATGTTTTTCTGTCATCAACTCTCTAGAAACATAACTGAATCTGGAAAACCCCCACAATATCAGAACCTGAAACTTCCCATTGCCTTGACTACAACAATTCCTCTAAATGCACCTACCCCACTGAAATTATAAAGCACTTTTTTTCTCTTGGGTTTCACTCACAGCCTAAAAGACTCTACTGGAAACTCTAAAGTCTAAAACCACTGTGAAATACCACAGCATGTATGAGAGACTGGGAAGGGTTGCTGGGGCCTCACAGCATGGCAGGAGTGATTTTGAGCTTATCACCTGTGGGCAACATGGTGTGAGCAATCATCATAATTGGGCATGTTCCCTGTGCCCACCGAGAATTCCAGCAATAGGACTTTTCAGTCATTACAGCTTGCCTGAACAAAACACTCCCACCACAGCAATTGCTGCTGTTTCTACAGTAATCTAAGATGAGAGAGAGCAGAACCCAACCCCCCCAATGCCCTAAACATGGGCTAGGAGCCAGTACAAGACTCAGCAGATGTGGAGGGATAAACTTGAACCCCATAAAGCATTTTTAAGGCCTTGTACCTTCCGGTCGTCTGGAATCAAGTCCTGCAGAACTTTTCTTTTGGGCCACTCTTTGGCCAGCTCTTCTCCTGCCAGCTCATGGAGATAGTAGATTGCCACCTTTGCAGATCTCCTCTGAACTCTGCCTGTGTTGTTTTGCTCCCATTTCATTTCCTTCAGGTTCTCTGCTCTTCTCTCCTCATGGAGGAAAGTGACCTGCAATGAAGGCCCAAAAAAGTGAGCTTCTTTCAATACTTCCTATTTCAGTTACACTAAATACTGGGAATAAATGTTTTTGCCAAATCCCTCATAAACAGGCTGCAGCAGCTATGGTTTACTGTCACAGACATAGGACAGAAATGCATCTCACTAGTCAGACAGACCCCCAGATCTGCTCACAGGGATCACAGCAATGAGGCTCAAGCAGAAAGCTTCATGCTCTAGTCTTGAAAGGTATTCCATCACTCACTGCAAAACCCTCACAGACAACAAGACTGCTCCAATGGTGAGTCTTCTAAGAGCAAAGGAAAGCATCTCACGAGTTACATTAGCATCACTCTTTCAGAGAGCAAAAGTCAGCTCATTTACTGCTGCCATGCTGATTTACTATTAAAAAACTCCATCCTAGTCACAGACAAGCAACAGCTGCTGCTAGAAGGAAACCATCAAGGACAAAAAAATCCAGGGGCAGGAAAAATGCAAAGATTTGTGATCTGTAACTCCCCAACAAAGCAGCAGACAAAAGCCTGCAGGTGTCTCAAGTCTGAGTGGCTGAAATCCCCTTACAGTCCCCTGACAAACACTGCAGGGTGCACTCACCGGCCCGTGCTTGGATCGGAGGTGGTAGACAAGTCCTGCCTTTGATCTGTATGCTTTCCCACAGTGATGGCACTTCATAGCCATCTTCTCCAGCTCAGAAGCAGCCTTCCCACATTTTTTGATGTGATATAGGTATCCCATTATGCTGGTGAAGCTGCCTGTGCAGCCCTGTCAACACAGAAGAAAAATATGTGGAAGAAAACTGTTCTTCAAGGGATTACACAACCAGTGTGAACGGGATCCAGAGCTTGCTAACCAAAGTATTATCACTTATCCTGACAGGGCAGAGACAGGCAGGTAGAAAACTTTAATGTTAGTCTATTCAGACAACAAAGAATTGGCACTGAAATGACTATTAAAGGTCTCTTTCAACCCAAATTATTCTACGATTCTGCGCTACTCTGTCTTAAAAGCATAGCTGGGATCTTGAAACATACCTTGCTTTGGCCAGCACCACAGCATACTCAACAGCATTCTGATGTTTTATGTTCATGCATTCACTGCTGTTTAACCCATTTTTTCACCCTTGGCACAATGCAGCTTACCTCCCTTGTACACTTTAGTTTTCCCATGCGCTTCAGAACCTTCCGAAGGCGCTCTCGCTCCAGCTGCTCGTCCAGTTCTTCTCCCTCCTTCACAACTGGCTAAAGCACAGCAGAAAAGATGAATGAAAAAAACACAGGATGCTCTCAGCATTTACAGTTCTTCTCACAGAGAATTCACTGCTCAACACACCGGGGCAGGAAAGCTTCTAAAATAATTAAATCTCTGCGACTTGTGATTTTACAGACAGGTATTTATTATAATGATCACTTTCTAATGATCTTTGCTGGTTATGGCTGAAGTGACAAATGGTGTGGGAGTGCGTTTTGGATCTGTGCTGAGAACTGGCTTGATAGCAGAGAGATGGTTTTGCTGTTGCTGAGCAGCCCTTGCACAGTGCTAAGGGTTTTTCTCATACTGCTCCACCATCGAGTGGTCTGGGGGTGCACAAGCAGCTGGGAGGGGACATATCTGGGACAGCTGACCCCCAAATGATCATCACAAGGATATTCCAGACCATATGGCATCATGCTCAGCATATAAAGCTGGGGAAAGGAGGAGGAAGGGAGCAGACATTCAGAGTGATGGTGTTTGTTGTCCCATGCCACTGTTATGGCTGATGGAGCCCTGTGGTCCTGGAGATGCCTGGACCTTCTTGGCCAAGTGGGGAATGAATTCCTTGTTTTGCTTTGCTTGGGTGCTTTATCTATTGAACTGTCTCCATCCCAACCCATGAGTTTTCTCACTTTGATTATCTCCTCTATCCTGCGGGTGGGGGAGAGAGTGAAGGGCTGCATGGGGCTTGGCTGCTGGCTGGGGTTAAACCAAAGAGGAATTACCTTTAAAAGGAGTAAACTGACAGAAAGTGATGCATCTTAAACATTTACTGGTCCTACTAAGTGAAGCAGACTGCTTGTAACAGTTATTCATCTGTGCTAAACTAAATCTGAGCTAAGAGTTCCTTATTCTCTCTCTGATGGTGATTGTTTATTTTCTCCTACTTTACCTAATATTACACCTAGACTGAGTAAAATAACCGACAGACCTAATCCTCAGGGCCAGAACATGATCCCTGACCTGCATAATTTACTAATACAGCTGCAGGTTCAGAAACTGCAGTACTGGGAATTGTGCAAAAAAATGCAGAGTGAATTATCTGAACATTACACAAACTTCCAAGTGACCTTTTCAAAGTTCTAATTCCTCACAACTGTAACAGGAGACATTGCCTTCTTTAAAGTAAGTGCAAAGAGGAAAAGCAGATTGTAGTATTAGTACTAATCTAGTGCTAGATTAGTATTCTTACAGTAAAAAGAGATGAGAACTAATTGCTGCTTCTGCTATTTTACATCATATCTAGTCTGCTCTGGAAGTAGAAAAACCTCCTCCTTTCTAGCAAAGGACTGAAAATTGCAGCCTAATCTTTTTCCTTCTGATTGAGAATGCCTTTTATGTGTGACTTATTACCAGCCTAAACATAAATTCATCCCTCCATGATGTTGCATGCCTACCATCTCTGGTAACATTCTGTTTTTCAGATGTCAAGTCTCACTGGAAAAACAATAGTTAAGACTAGATTTGAACAGCTACAACACTTGGAAAAAACCACTCCATCTCCTGTTTCTGTGTGTACCAGGAAAGGAGCAAAGCCTGTTGTGCCTGTAGGAGTTTTAGATGCACAGCAGTTGTGTTACCTGATTGTTATGGTCTGCCATGACGTGGTATTTCATCCCTGCTAAAGACTTCAGCTGCTTCCCACAGTGATGACACGTGAACATTTCCTAGAAATAAACAAGGACATGGTGCATTTAAGTGTAAATTAACCAAAGCTGTGGAGAACTCTTTGGGGCAAAGGAACAGGAGAGCAGAACTATTTATTTGGGCCTGCTAAGAACAGATTTTATGGAGTCTAAAACTTAGTGGAACAATGAAATAACTACACCTTTGTTCACTACCTCAAACCTACAGCAAAAGGCTGGGCAAGAAGCACCAAGTACTATTCTTACAGATGTATAAAAGACTCTTGCTTAGGGACATGCTGATGAGATGAAACTGGCTTTAAATACAACACAAAGCAGGCAGGAATTTCTATTAGTAAGCTGAAGAGGAGTAAAGAAACCACTGTGATACAGGTTAACACCTGGCCAGAGCCTAATAAGTCACGTGCTAATGTATCAATCTCTGAGGGTCCAGCCTTTGCAGAAAAGTGGCTAAAATTAATTAGCAAGATAGCTCTTCAGAGGTGTTCTGTAAATCAAAAGGTGTAATAAAGAAAAATATCAGAAAACAGAAAACAAACGAAAAAGCCGTGCAGAGGTGCCTGAGAAATCTCTGACACCCTGCTACAAACACTCCAAAAAGCCTTTCTACTCCCTTAGTGCTCTTTCCTAAATACTGAATGTTCTAGGAGGGACAATTTGGCTTGCAGCCAATAAGATCACCAAGAGGCTTTGACTGACACTCTCAGAGCCCAATCCATGCCCTTGTGCTGGCACTGAGCCAATTACAATGAGAAAAATACAGAACTTTCTAGTCAAACTTCTTAAAATGTCTAAAGGTAAACTGAAACTCTTTCCCTATTTGGAAGCACCTGCTGGGTGTGGGAAATGCATTCCTACACCACTGGTCATCTCTTGTGCTCTTACCTTCCTGCAATTTACCATGTGTTTCTTCAGCCCTTCCACAGTCTTCCTCACCACAGCCCGGCACGTTGGGCAGGTAACTCTGCCTTTGTCCTGAATCTCTAAAGACCACTGCTCTTCTATACTACCTGTCAAAACACAATGTTTACAACAGCAGTGCTAACACCAGATCTTTTTTCTTTTTTCCAAGTGCAATGCTGTACAGAGATCATGTATCATGCAGTAAGTACAGAAAGAAAAACAAATCCTATATAAACAGTATTGTCTTCAATTATTTCAGAGCAATCTTTTAAGCTTTCTGGAGCAGATACTTTTCTTTTAATGATGTTGTGATTGCTGAAGGACTGTTTACTCACTATAATGGAATAGAACAAACACATTGCAATTAAATGTCCCCAAGTTAGGTTGATTTTATTTACATGCTTATAGAAGATGCTTTAATCTCTAATTTATGGTGTAAATTTTGAAGAAAGCAGATGGGTTGGTGAAGAAAACAGAATCCTTCCATGTGCACAGTGAACTCTAAAAAGAAACAGGTCACAAGCCACCAAACTTGTGTCCAGCTGCACTTCACACGTGTAGCTTATTTACAGCTTTGGGTGTGCAATATCACACAGCACACATCACTGCTTTTCAAAGAGCACTTTACAAACACTCTTTAACCTACCATTTCCTTCTAAGGAGTGTTCTTCTACTCAACCAGTGGACATTCTTCCTTTGTGAACTTCTCTCACACAATTACTTTAGCGTGCTGAGTAAACTTTTGGCAAAAGTGTTTTCCCAGCTGTCTTGGGTTATGCAACCAAAAACCATTTATTCTATTCCATCTGCTGAAACCACTTGGGGAGGTGTTTTTTTTTATCTCTTGTAACTCCAGGGGGGAGGGGGTGGGTACCTTCCAGTAACAGGACAGCAAATGAAGTGGAACATTGTTCCTTATCTCTTCCACCAGCCATCCTCCCTCCAGATGGGTATCTGCTGTTGATGAGCCATTAAGGCTCACTAATGACATGACACATGACATCATCCCATTGGGAGATGCTGCACCCAGTGGGAGGAGACAAACCATTCCTGCCTGGATAAAACCTGAGCCATAGGAACAGCAGATTTTCAGTGCACCCTCTGCATTCTCAGAGAAAGGGTGGACCCGTGTCACCATCACTGGACCCTTTTTCTACAGGATCATCTCTGCTCCAACAGAACCACATCTGCCACTCCAGCAGGGCTTGACTGGACTGACACCAACACCCTGAGCAACAGGGTGTCAGGTTGTATTTCTGACTCTGTCAGGGTTCCTAGGATTTTTGTCTGTTTGCTTGTTCTTGGTTTTTTTGTACTACTACATTTGTATTCTTAATGTTCCTAGTAAAGAGCTGTTAGCCCTTATTACCAAATCTTTGCCTGAAAAGCCTCAAATTGCAAAATTGTAATAATTGGAAAGGGGGGGGATTTACATTCTGCATTCCAAAGGAAACTCCAGCTTTCCCTTCTTTCCAACCCAAGACAATAGTAAAAGGAGTCACAGACCACCAGGCCGGGTAACTCAGCAGCCAGGGAAAAGCACCCTGTGTGACATGAGCTCCAGTTTCTGGCCTCCTTGTGAAATCCCAAGCAAAAGCTGGGCACGAGGGCAGAACCAGGATTTTTAAAGGGTGGTGGTACAAGGGGAGGGTACAATAAACGAACCAGTCAGGGATAAACTGGGGAGGAGTTTGAGGAGGGACTTAAAAAACAATGGGAGAACACAGTGGGAAGGTACAGTTTGAACAATCCAATGGGTCTTCAAACAACACAGAACTTTCCAGAACTAGGGGAAGGTATTAACATAGACTGACAGCCAAATAGGTGAGGTAACAGACAGGGGCCTGGTTCAGTAAGGGACTGGCATGGAACATTCTAGAATGAGGGGCAGGGTTTGGGGAGTAACTGACAACCAGGAGAGGGAGGAGATAACTTCAGGTGAACCCATTCATTTGAGGGGAGACCATGGGTCAACCATTCTGCAACTATTTTAGCAGGCTTTTTGTCCAGTTCAAAAAGTGATTCCCCCTTCACTATTACATTATGCAGTGGCAAGAGCACATGGAACTACACTCAAGGCAGCGTGCAGCCCTTTCAGTCCTGCTCTGCAGTACTGACACAGTGCCAGCACAGCAGCCAGCTCTTCCTTATCAACAATCAAGTGAACCACTGAATGGAAACACCAGAAACACAGCTGTTGCTCTGATTCAAATCCTAGAATCACATTTATCTTTTATCTGCTTCATTATCAATATTTAGCTCCTGCCTCTTCTTACCTGTGTCATAGGTTTCTGGCACTTTCTGAACACGGTGCTCTTTCATTCTGGAGTTTTGTTTTGTTCCAGTTTGCTGTTTTTTCCCTGTTATAACACAAACAAAACAAGCCAGAAGACTCAATTGTGCTAGTTTTGTTACAATAAAAAGCAGATTTTTTTGCTAGAAGGCTGCTATTTAGTCTGCTGTCTCAAAGTTATTCAGAAATGTTCAGTATTTTATTTTTTAAAAGCAATGTCAAGATTATGTTTCCTACTTCCTTTCAAAATCTATTTATAGTGTCAGGCATTAGTCCCACCCCAATATCTGTAAGTTCTATGGTTGTTCATACACAAAGCTCAGGCAATGGGAAATCTTCACACTGAAACATCATCTGTGCAGAGTTTGGGTGAGTCCATCTGATGACAACCAACATGGAGTCTCATTTCTCTACTCATTCCTGTCTTCTTTAGACTAAAAGACTCTTTACTGTTTCAGTGTGGGTTATGCTGTTTGCTCTCATCTCCCTGTCCTCTTCAGCTGTCCCACACTTTTCCTGAATGGCAGTGCCTACTCCTGGAAACAGCACTCCATGGTGACCCTGCCTCAGAGCAAATGAATTACTTCATGTGTCTAATTACTTCACAAAGTCTACATTCCTGCTCAAAGCACAGCCTAACATCTGCCTTCTGAGAAACAACTATGACACTGCTGGTCTGTAGTCAGCTTTTGATCTGTTGCAGATCTTGAATCCTCTTCTGAAGCATTGGCTCCTGGGAGGCTGTTCTTTGTTTTTCAGCTGTTACAGTATTTCTTCCCAAACTATATAATCTTTAATTTTACACTGTCCTCTGTCCTATTTTTAAATTGTTTCTCTGTTGTCAAGACCACTTTAACTTTTAGCCTGTTCTCCAATACATTTGCTGTCACTTTCAGCTTTTGTGCTGTCTACACCCTTCCAAGTCCTTGGTGACAAAAACAAGTTTGAATTGAATATAGGGACAGATGGTGAACCATCTTTCCACACTCCTATTTCACCAAGCCAGTGACCTCATTGTAGAAGGCTATCAGGTCGATTTGAGCATGATTTGCCCTGCGTGAATCCATGTTGGCTGCTCCAAATCCCCATCTTGTCCTTCACACGTTCAGAAATGCCTTCCAGGATGATTCTCTCCATCAGCTTCCCAGGGACTGAGGTGAGGATGACTGGCCTGTAGTTCCCCACATCTTCCTTCTTTCTGTCCTTGAGGATATGAGTGATATCTTCTCTCTTTCAGCCTCCAGGAACCTCTGCCAGTCACCATGACCTTTCAAAGATAATCAAGAGTGGCCTCACAATGACATCAGCCAGCTCTCTGCACTCAGTGCAACGTGTCAGGCCCCATGGTTCTTAGAATCATAAATGGTTTAGGTTGGAAAAGCCCTCGAAGACCATCAAGTCCAAAAGTTCCCCCAGCACCACCAAGGCCACCACTAACCCATGGCCCCAGGTGCCACATCCACATGCCTTTCAAATCCCTCCAAGGATGGGGATGCCACCACTGCTCTGGGCAGCTGTGCCAGGGCTGGACAGTCCTTTTGGGGCAAAAAATTGTTCCCAGTGTCACATCTAAACCTGGTGCAACTTGAGGCCATTTCCCCTTGTCCTGTCACTTGTTCTGTGGAAGCAGAGCCTGATGCCCTCCTGGCTCCACCATCCTGTCAGGGAGTTGTGCAGAGCCACAGGGTCCCCCCTGAGGCTCCTTTTCTCCAGGCTCAGCCCCTTTCCAGCTCCCTCAGCCCCTCCTGGGGCTCCATTCCCTTCCCAGCTCTGTTCCCTGCCCTGGACACGCTCCAGCCCCTGCAGGTCTCTCCTGTCAGGAGGGGCCCAGAGCTGCCCCCAGCACTGGAGGTGCCCCAGCAGTGCCAGCACAGGGGACAGTGTGACAGGCACTGCCCTGGCCCTGCTGCCCCCCCAGAGCTGGCACAGCCCAGGGGCCCCTGGCCTCTTGCCCACTTGGGCACAGCTGGGCTTGTGTTGAGCCACTGTTGACCAACACTCCCAGGGCTTTTTCCAGCCCCTCTGCCCCAGCCTGGAGTGCTTCATGGGGTTGTTGTGACCCAAGGGCAGGATCTGGCACTTGGCCTTGTTGACCCTCACACTGTTGGCCTTGGCCCATCATTCCAGCCTATCCCAGTCTCCCTGCAGAGCCTTCCTGCTCTCCAGCAGATCCACATCCCACCCACAACTACAAACTTACTGAAGGTGCACTCAATCCCCTCATCTAGATCATCAATAAAGATATTAAACTGGACTGGCCAAATACTGGGCCCTGGGGAAGACAACTGGTGACCAGCCCCAGATGGATGTCACTCCATTCCCCATGACTCTCCAGGCCCAGCCATCCAGACAATTCTCTACCCAGCAAAGAGTGAACCTGTCCAAGCCATGAGCATCCAGTTTCTCCAGAAGAATGACATAGGAAATGGTGTCCAGAAGGCTTTACTAAAGTCCAGGTAAAGAACATCCACAGCCTTTCTTTAATCTGTTAAATGCATCACCTTGTCACAGAAGGACACCAGGTTAGTCAAGCAGTACCTGCCATTCCTAAACTCATTCTGCCTGGGCCTGATCACCACGTTGTCCTGTAGATGCCACATGACAGTACCCAAGATAATCTGCTTTGTGACCTTCCCTGGCACTAGGGCCAGAGCAACATGTCTGTAGTTTCCTGGATCCTCCTTCTGACCCTTCCTGCAGATGTGTGTCACACAGGCTAACTTCCAGTCCCCTCAGACCTTCCCACTTAACCAAGACTACTGGCAAATGATTTGGTAAATCCAGTTTGTTTAAGTGCTCTAAGCTCGACCTCTTTCACTGAGTGCAGAGCTTCCTTGTTCCAGACTTTACCTCTGTCTGGTCTCAGGCTCCTGGGACTCCTGAAGGATTCCTTTAAGTGATAAAGATCGAGTCACACAAAACACTGAGTACCTTTTCTGTGTCATTTGTCACCAGCTCCCCTGCTCTGATGAGCAGTGCACTCACACCTTCCCTTTGCTGTTCACATACTTGTAGAATCCTTTCTTGTTGCTGTTCACATCCCTTGCCAGATTCAACTCCAGGCTGGATTTGGTCTTCATAACCTCATCCTTGCAAGACTGGACAGCAAATGTACATTTCTGTGTCACCTGCTCCTACTTTCATCACTTGTACACCATCCTTTGCACCTAAACACCAACTGACAAGCCTTTTGAAAGAATGAAAGACTTATGATGTCAAGCATTTTTCCCCTCAGTCTTTGTGGCAAAAAAAGAAGTGTTTGGGTTTGATTTCTTCTTAACAAACCTGTATTGCTGTTATCAGCTACTCAATCTCCAGATGTTTACAAGTAATGTGTCTGATTATTTAGTCTATAATCTTTTGGGAAACTGAAATGATGCAGACTGGCCTACACTTCCCATAATTCCCTTCCTCCTTCCCTTTGTTGGACTTCTAAGTCAGACTGAAATTAGATCACCTCCCACTGATTAAGCGGACACTAGTCAATGGTTTCTAGAACAAAACATTCAGAATCAGAAATAGAATTTGAAGACTACAGAAGATGTCATTTGGGCAGAGAAGTCTGAGGTACCTGGAGACTTGTAATTAGGAATTACAAATTATTTGTATTACCCAAAATCTTCCGCTTCTTCTTGGGAGAGTCTTTTACATCTTTGCCTTCCCTTTGCTCAGATTTCCTCTTGCCTTTCAAGACCAGTTCTCCTGATAAGTAAGAACAGACATGCTTCAGTTTTGGTATTCAGTGTGGATAACAGCTTTGAGTCTACTGCTGCCTCATCTTATCCTCATAATCAATACTTAAGTCAAAAAAAACCCAAAAGTAGTCCTGATACAGCAGGTATGGAAGAAACAGTACCATAGTGTAGCCTGGAAAAATAATCCTCAGGAAGAGAGACAGAAAGCGCTAGGTTATGTCATAAAAACCTCACCTGCACTCACACAATAAAGAGCATACAGAAACCCAAATAATATCATGCCCTGAATATTTCCAAGCCCACCAAAGTTATCTCCATGAACACAGATGAGCACAAAAGCACAATGGTAGGCAGGGAACACCAACTGTAGACTTTAAAAAACAGACAGCTTCCTCCTGGGTCTGTCCCAGGAGACCCACAAGGATCAGTCAGTGGTGACCCCTCTCTGAATCACCCTTTGGAAAGGGGGGAACAGTGAGAAGGGAGAGAGAGGTGTTACTGCCAAGGGTGATGCAGCACCTGGGATCTGAGTGGAGAACAGCTCAGGATTACACAAGACTAGGATGTTTAGGAGTGGTATCAAAGGGAGGGAAAGGGAGAGAATTACCCAGTTTGGGGTTGATCAAGTGTGGGAAAATAGAGGTGTAAAAGGATACCTGTTGGGGAAGATGAATCAGGGAAACCTTATAAATATGATTGCTTAGCAAAAGATTCTGAAAATATAAAACCTATAATCAAAATAGAAATGAAAGCTTGCTTTGAGTTGTAGGATACTGAGCCTTAGTTACTATATAACCTGAAAACAATAGTCTAGCCAGCTGAAGGAGAATCCCTCTTGATTGAACAATACCCTTCTGCTGACTAAGGAATCCAAAGGTCAATGTAGCAAAAGAGAATAGTCTAAAGAGTAGTTTTTAGAGTTTAAAATATAACACAGTATGGTAATGTAGTAGTTCTTATAGGCTGTATGTAGATTCTATAGGGTTTTGTGTCATGTACTGGTTGGTTAGTGTAAATTAGAATATTCAACACAAAAGGAGATATAATGTATTGTAACAAAGACCTCGCTCTCTGACTCTCCTCCTCTCTTGCTCTCTCTCTAACTCTCCTCCTCTTTGCTCTCTCTCTTAGCTCTCTTGCCCCTGCGCTCCAACCCCTGCCACCTCTCTCTGGCTCTCTTGCTCTCTCCTCTCTTACCTCTCACCCTCTTGTTCTCTCTCCCTCACTCTTTGGGACTTCCCTTCAGCCGAGGCTGGTGGCTGAAGGCAAGGCCCTTTTTACCCACCACCCTTGCAATAAAACCACATGTTCTAGAATGTCTCAAGTTGGCAGAGTTCCCTCTCCCTGCCGTCCACGGATGCTCTTACAGATACCAAAGAACACTTGCTTGTAAATAGGTGACTGGTCAGTATGCAAATGTTGTCATGCCTGACACCAAGCAGGGCCTGTGAGTATGAGCCTCTCTGTAAGGGGGTCTTCACCTGCCACTGGCACAGGGGCCAGTACATCCACGGACCTGAGGAGACTGGGATCCAAAGGTCAGGTACTGTGAGGATTTAAGGTTGGAGGCTGCTGGTGCTGTTGGTGTGAATGCTGATCTGCATGGCTCCTGTTTATGTATGTTGTATGTCTGTTGTTGTTCCTACAGGAATACTCAGTCTTGCTACTGACTGGACCTGGGGCTGTGGACCTACAGCAATCTCACTTCTATCAAGCTACCAAATTTCACAGAATCACAGAATGTGTAGGTTGGAAGAGACCTTCAAGATCACCGAGTCCAACCCAGCCCCAACACCTCAACTAAACCCTGGCACCGAGTGCCACATCCAGTCTGCTTTGAACACACCCAGGGATGGTGACTCCACCACCTCCCCGGGCAGACTATTCCAGTATTTAATCACTCTTTCCGTGAAAAACTTCTTCCTAATATCCAAATCTGCCTCTCCCCACAACAGAACTGAATATGGATCCTGACTGAGAGGTAAGAAGAAAGTGCATTAAAGAAGATTGAAGTTTTGACTCTCTGCCACACAAGAAGTTTGGAAAACAGCTCCCAGGCCAGGAAATCTTCGGAGTGTTCCTACAACAACCTAAGAGCCACACCATTCCAAATCAGAAAATTGTAACTGACAAATGTGAGAAAATAAAGACATCCTTAAAAAATAATAATCTACCGACCACAAAAGCTGTGTCTAATCCCAAATACAGCTGAATGGTCCCCTTTGCCACGTCTTTATTGTGGATGGTTCTGTTTTTAAAGCTCTTGAAGCTTATTTCTGATATGATTACACTTATCACTTCTACAGATATAACTGAGTTCAGTCACAGAATGATTATTTTAATAGACAAGTCACTCAAAAGGAACTGTGTCATGTCAGAGAACTGTATTTGTGCAGTGGCATAAGTTCATTTCTTTCTATACATGAGCAGCACCAGCAATCTTGCAATTTTTGGTAGAATTGCAACATGTCTTTCAGGAGCAAACTAACCTCTCACCGAAGAACCAGAGAGAAAATCAGTTTTGCCTTGGACCAACAGTGATAAATTACCTTTTTTCTCTGCAGATTTGTTAACACTGTTCTTCATCCCTCTCATTTCTAACCAGTAGGCAGGCCTGCGAATGGTCCTCTTGCTCCTGGGCTCTGCACTCCCATTCACTGGGCCCTCTGCTGAGGCAGAGGAAATGTTGGTGTCTGTGTCATCACAGCTACTGTTCACTCCTGGAACAGCAGCTTCCTCCTCCTCAGGTTGCTTGGACCTGGAAAACATCAAGTTGAATTCCTTGTACGTGGGTACATATACACAATCACAATGAACTTGACACACAACATCCGTTTCATCTTCCCAAGTATCCTAAAAATTAATCTCACAGTTAATTGAATCTCCTGAGTTTTGGGAACTAAAAACATCCTCAGTGTTGTTTTTCAATATATCTTTTGGATAATGACATTAGTAAGCTCCCAAGAGGAACTGAAAAAAAAATATTCCTCCTACCTCAAACTTTCAACTTAATTTGCAGGCGCAAGTGAATCTCAATTTAAAAATATGCATTTATCATCAGAACATAAGAATATTTCTGCAGCCCACCACTACAAAACAGACGTTTTCCATCCCACAAAGGGCAAGATCTCCTTCAGTCCTGGCACTACACAATTAAATGCCAGTGAGAATTTTAACTAGCCAGGCTTTCAGCAGTGAAGACAACCTTCCAGTATATCCTACAAATCACACTACATTAACACTACTTTAGACTCAATCAGCAGCATTCAATTTTTTTCCTAGAGATCAGAGGGAACTTTGCTTCACTGTCCCAAAGTATTTCTCTCAGGCTTTGAAATGCCTGAACATCTCCAGACAGCAAACTGAATGAGGTGTCAAAGAAACACAGAATATCTGTTCTCTGGGCAAATACCATTTATATAAAGAGGAAAGAGGGAACAGAAACATTTTGCAATGCATCCCACTGCTACTACAATTATCAACTGAAATAACTAGATCACTCAAATGATGACTGATGGCCATTCTATTAATTCTATTAATACTCTGAGTTGTGGAGTTCATCTTTTTTTCCAGGAATTAATAAGGGGGACACTGATGGCATCAGGTCAGGTCATTACATACTATGTTTCAGGAGGTACTGCAGAAGCAGGGGAGAGGATTTCTCAAATTAAAGTCTTTAAGTTGCATTCACACCCAAAATACAAGGATTTCAGAGTGCCATTTGGTCTTGGACTTAAAGTATTTATCTTCACTACGTTAAAATCAAAAGAGAAGAAAAAAGAGAAGAGAAGAAAAAAGAGAGAAGAGAGAGAAGAGAGAAGAGAGAGGAGAGAGGAGAGAGGAGAGAGGAGAGAGGAGAGAGGAGAGAGCCAATACACACTGAAGTGTCAGAAAAGCACTTTTCCTACAAACCAATAACTGAAGTCAGCTGAGACTCTCAACGCACTAATTAAAACTGCTGCAACTCTTAAAATTCAGAATATTTATAAAGACCAGATGTAGTTTTCCATTAGGATTCTCTCAGCTTTTTTCTTGCTCTCAATCAAACTAGACAAAAAAAATTCACATACTTTTTATTTCCCAAGGGCTTCTTGAGCTTCTGCTGTTTGTGATGTCCAGTCCTGGTGTCCTAACAAGGGAGAAAAATTCACATTAGCAGCACCATTTGAACATCTCATTTGCTGTACATTGCTCCTGGTGTGTGGACAATCAGGTACCACCATCTTCTTCCAAATACTAATCATGACTGAATGACATTCTTCCTTAGAAAACTCATGACAAAAATAGTAGTTATACAGACCAGAAAATAAAAATCATTGCCCAGTGGAAGTATATATAATACCAAAAGTGTAACCTAGGAAACAAAGTAGCATTTTGCCAGGTACAGGGAACTGGCTAAGAAACTGGAAGAAAAAAAAAAAACAAACCACCAAAAAAACTCAAAAAAATCCAACAACAATCAACTAACCAACAAAAACAAACCAAAAAAACCAAACCAAACTCTGAAAAGAAAAAAAACAAAAAATCCAACCAAACAAACAAAAAAAACACACCCAAGAAAAAAACCAAAAACAACAAAAAACAAACAAACAAAAAAACCACACAGAAAAAAAAAAAAAGAGATGATGGCTAAATTACCTGTCTTCTTTATAGAAAAATGTGATGCATACTATCTACAGTGAGAGACACCCCAACCATCAGCTAAAATGTTCAGTAGCAGGCACTGATACCAATACATGAATGATTAAATTGTGAATGTGGAGTGTCAGGCTCTCCTTGGACCTCCAGCCCAAGTCTTCTCATGGAAATGTCAGGGAAGCAGCAGGAGAAAATTCACAACTAGTTCACAATGACTTCACAGTCAAATCTTGTCTCCTTTGGAAGTAAAGTCAGTTGGATGCTTGTGTTTGCATTATTTACACCCAAACAGCAGAGTCAACAGTGTCGTCTGGGAAATCTCCAAGTTAGAAATGTGTAGAAGCCTCACCGAGCAGCAGCCAGAAAAAATCAGGGCTACAAGATTACAGTGATAAAAAATAATAAACAGGCAGGCAGCACCTGCTGCCATTCACTTCAAATCTATGATTACAATTACTGAAATCACTGACAAACACAGCATGCGTTTCAAGATTCACCAAGTTTTTATAACTAAAAAATTTTGCGTAAGAGTGAAGATTAGCATGAAGAACTTTGGTGGCAGTTAAGGATCTGCAACAAAAAAAGGAGAGTGAAAACAGATCTGTCAGGCTTTCTGCGAAGTTAAAAACAGCAATTATGAATGAAACATCTATAGAAAATGGTGTTTGAGTTCTGTGTGTTTTTTTCATTTATACGGTTACTTCTTATTTAAAGAATAGAGACCTAATGTATGCAGGAATGTATGCAGAAATGCCCAACGGCTGGACACAGGGAAAACAAAAAAAATCACCTTCCTTGCACAACTGAGAAAAAGTGAAACAGTGGCTCGGAGCCCGAAAAGATGGAGAGTGGTGGATTCTGTCTGCTGATGGACTGTGGGCCATTCCAGTGAGCTGGATATAAATAAATGAATATATATATATAAATAAATTAATATATAAATAAATAAATGGTTATAAATAAATTAATGAACACGGCTCCGCTGCTCTACAGCATCCAGCCCGGCAAGACGGTGCCTAAGCACAGCACAGACACTCCCCGGGGTGACCAGGCTGATACGGAAACTGCAGGTGATGAAGGTGCCCACAGCAGGGCCACCGGGCATCCTGCGGGCCCCGACTGTCCCCGCGAGGGCTCAGGATCCTTCGGGGAACTCCCCGTTCCAGCCTCACGTTCCCATTCCTACCCGCACGTTCCATCAACAACGTTCTCCTGCAACTAAGGCCTTTCGGACAAAGCGCACCACCGGCGCCAACAGCGCCTTGCTCCGGGTTCCTGCCCGAACAAAACCAGGCCCGGCCCGGGGGCTTGCCCAGCTTTCGGGCGGAGAGGAGCCGCTCCCGCCGCTGCTCCCCGGGCGCCCCCA
>JANPWX010018654.1:0-24864 GCA_024734555.1 Trochalopteron elliotii | reverse complement strand
TGGAGGTGATACAGTCTTTGGTTTTGACTTGCAAGTATGACTCTTAAATTCAATATTTTCAACAAGAATACAGGTGGTGGGGAATAGGATTCTTGATTTTTGGCTGTTGTTTAATTTGGGGTTACCGACAAAACATCCTAAAAATAAGTTTCAAATTAATATTGAGTGCATTATCACCTGTTAGCCATTACTGGAGTTTCTGTGTCTTGTTAATAAGGGCCAAAGGAGGATATTTGGGTATTGAGAGTAGTGATAGAGAAGAGAATGTATGATGAGGCAATGCTGGTTCTTGTGCAGTTAAAGCAAAATTGGCAAGAAGAAGCCACATAGCCCCTCCTTCTTCTGTCAATCCCACATGTTTGGGTAAGAGAGTATTTGTTACCCTGCTGAATGATTTAGAAGACATAATTGTGTATTAGGGCTACTGTCTCTTGATCTCAAGGTATCCAGTGTGCATCTGTTTGTCAGAGTTGACAGGCAACCTCTGGGCTCTGCAAAACCATCTGCTTTCCTAAATGAAGCATCAGATATGGGCTGGGCCCAAACGGTGGCATAGTGACCTCTCTCAATCTCTTTGCTACAAGGTTTGACCAGGTACAAGGTTGTTTTTCTCTGTGCTGTTCCTAAAATGCTGTGCTGGAGATGGGGAGGGATTTGTGTATGTCTCTCTTGGGTTGGGAAGACAGGTATCTGCCAGGGAAAGGTGGAGTTGCCCTTGGAATGGAGAAAGTAAACCACCCCCCCTTCTAAAATTACTATAATTTTGCAATTAAAAGCTTTTCAGGCAAAGATTTGGGAATAGGAATAACAGTTCTTTACTAGAAATGTTAAGAATACGAATGTAGTAGTACAAAAAACAAGGAAACAAAACAAACAGAAAATCCTAGAAGCTCTGACAGAGTCAGATATACAACCTGACACCCTGTTGGTCAGGGTGTTGGAAGGAAGCAGTCCAAAAGTAAGCCCTCCTGAGAGATTTCAGCTTTTCAGCTTTTTTTAAGTAAAATTAAGAAGCCACATGTAGGGAGCATTCTTCAGTCTTTGTACAGGACTGTTGTAAGATGTTTCCTATAAAATCTTTCACGTGAATGCTCTGGTTTTGAAGCAGGGAAGCTCCTGACATTTTCTCAGGGTTGTTTGATAACTGACAGCCCTCCTAAATCACAGCACTAAATCAGCTGTGGGGTGGGGATTGTTGTCAGATATTAAAACAATCTCCTGGAGAAAAGGCAGGGAACAACTGCCTTTAGTCAGGTACTAATTTCTTTAGCCAGATACTGGAACACACACAAAATTAAGATTGTCTTTGACTTATGCATGGTCTGAGCATTTTTCACCCCTCCTTAGCAGGGTGTTTTCACACCCTGAAAAGCATAAAGACTTTAAACCTTTTGATATTCACCTGCAGCTGTGCAAGTTGATGTAGTTTCTGCTGTGAAATGAAGATGAAAGTTTCCTGTTGTGAGTCTAAATACAAAATATGCTTCTGCCTTTTCAATCAGGTAATGAAGTTTATTGAAAAAAGACAAAATGCATCCAAGTGAGTACTTTCTACTGAGTTGTGCTGTTCTGGGATCATTGTGGGAAAATTGCAAAATTCTAATAAGCTTCTCTAAATGTTTTCTAGTTGTTTTTTTCAGCCTTGATGTAAATTTTATATGGAGAAGGGCACAGAACGGATAAACTAGATTTTTCTTTGGATAAATTTTTAAAAAAATCCTTATTACATTCTTGATTTTCTTGTCTTCCATTAGATTATCATTTTCTCTCTCACAGTCTTCAAATAGGCTGCAATTAATTCTTTTTTCTGAAGATTTTGCATGATCAACTTTCAAATTGATGCCTTCAGCTCATGAGAGTACATGCTTCTTTGTTACAAAATTCACACAGGAGATTTTCAGGCATGCCCATAAATTTAATTAGTGTTTGGGAGAAGCTTTTCTCATCTGTTATAGAGTAATCATGTCATTTCCCATTGTATGCTGGTAGTAATCTAGTCAGAACAGGACCTTGTGCTCAACTAATTTTCCCTTATTGTTGTTTGGGGGGTAACTTCTTACCAGGTATGTTATTATTGACACACCAGGGCAGATTGAGGTGTTCACTTGGTCAGCATCAGGAACCATCATAACTGAGGCCTTGGTAAGTGCTTTTGACATTGCTTTGGACACTGAAGTTGTGTGAATGACCTTGGCTGTTGAGCAGTGAGCTTCTAATTGAACTGTCTTTTATTTTGTGTTCCCAGGCCTCCTCTTTTCCTTCTGTTGTTGTCTATGTGATGGACACCTCTCGCAGCACCAACCCTGTCACTTTTATGTCCAACATGCTGTATGCCTGCAGGTAAGAAAAGCTGTGAAGTGCACCCCTTCTGCTTCAATTGCTGTGTCTCTTGAATAGTTATTTTTTAAGGGGAATCCTGGAATGGTTTGGGTTTAAAGGGACATTTAAAGGCCATCTAGTCCTTGCTGTCCACTACACCATACCCTATCCAACCTGGCCTTGAACACTCCAGAGATGGGACAGCCACAGCTTCCCCTGTGCTCCAGTATCTCTCCACTGTCATGAAAATTTTTTTCAGCATGTCCCTTTCAGCTTAAAACCATTATCCCTTGTCCTGTCACTACAAGCCATGGTAAAAAGTCGCTCCATTTTTCTTATCAACCTCTTTGTGTGCTGAAAAGCTGCAGTAAAGCTTCCCTGAAGCCTTCTCCAGGCTGAACAATCCCAACTCTCTCCATAGGAGAGTCCTTCCAGTCCTCTGATGGTTTGCATGACCTCCTGTGGGCCCACTTTACAGGTCCTTTACACTTTCTTGTACCATGGTTTCCAGAGCTGGATGCAGTCAGTGCTCCAGGTGGGATGAGAACAGAGTAAAAAGGGAGAATCACCTTCCTCACCCTGCTGCCTGTGCTGCTTTTGATGCAGCCCAGGGTGTGTTTAGTTTTGCACTTGGATGTCTCATAACAACTGGCATGGTTATTCTCTTAGTGATTTCCTCATTGAAAAAACAGAATAATTTAGGTGCCAGTGGACATCTGGAAGTCATTGGCTCAAAACTCCCACTGAAAGCATTAAATAATCCATGAGACCTTGGTGTGATGAATGCTGGTTACAGTAGATTTAACACTGCCTATTGCTTATAAACCCATTTATCTAAGATGTAGCAAGATAGTCTAGTTTAAGTTCCCTCTTTTAAACACACAGTTTCTTACTCAATTTTTTATGTCATTGATACTTGAGGAGATTCTTCAAGATTTGTTTCGAGTTCAGCATAGCAAGGAGTTCTTGATTTATTGTATTCTTTTTCATACATGAATTTATCTGATTTCTTTCATGTTAAATCAGGGACTAAACACCTACAGAACGATCAGCATAGCTGGGGCTGTAATAATTCATGGTAAATGTTGGTAAAAGGTTTTCAAAAACCTTTGCAATCCTTATATCAAGGTCAGGAGCTGTAGCACTGTAATAGTGTACAAAATGTGTCTTACTGCATGCTGCATTTTCTGGCATTAGTTTGAGCAAAAGGTGGTAGCTCATATACAGTGAAATGAATGTGTGAGCTCCTGTGTGAAGGTGGTTTTTCTTTATAGATCTCCTGTGTTATTTGAATTCATTGCTCAGTTCACAATCTCTCAGAAGCCAAGGTCTGAGTCAAATGCAGAATGCAAAGGGAGTTAAAAACTGGGGTCTGAGAGTCATAGAAAATGGTAACCAAAATCAACTGCGTGTGTCAGAGATTTTGTGTCTCACAGATGTATGCTCACATCTTGGGGAGGCATATTTTTGTTCAATGATTGTAAGCAGGACCTGGGTGAAAATTACATTCTGATTGGTGCTGAGGAAAATAATTACCTTTTGATGTCAGATGTATTTAGTCTTGCACAAGTCTTGTCTGCCTTATGCTTAACTTGCTTTCTGTTCTAGTGAGTTTTAAATTAATGTTAAATTTTCATTTTGTGTCTCCCTGCCCAGCATCCTGTACAAGACCAAGCTACCTTTCATCGTGGTCATGAACAAAGTAAGTTGAAGCTCTGGTTTCCATTTCCTAATGGAACATTGTTCTGCTTAGCTTCTTTGGTGTGGTGTCTTTGTTTTACCACAATAAGAGGTTTTTCTAGAAAAGAGAGACTGGGAGGAGGCTGCAGACTGACAACCAGATCTAAAAGGGGTCTTTAATCTGGTATCCAAATGCACAAGCATAACAGGGATGGGCAGCTGCACCCAAACCCTCAAGTCAGAGAGGATAGCAGCACTTTGAAACATGTTTGGGAACTTAAGCCTGGACTAAAAGGAAACTCGACCCTGTAAGAGGGAGATCATTACAGAATCTGCTCTTACACACCCTGTTTCCACATAAAATTTGTCCTTGTTATTATTTCTGCTCAGCAGCAGGCTAATGACTCACAGTGGGGACGGTGTAAGACCTGCCTGTTTTGGGGAAAAAGTCCCACATATTGCACCAGGCAAAACTTTGCAAAAGATGTTTGATCCATTATTTGCTGGGAGGCAAATGCTGGTCTAAAGATGCACACCCACTGTCGTGTACTTGCAGTCTTAAAGGAATGCTTTTAACAGCTGTCTCTTTGAACATCATCATTTCAGATACTAAAAGAATCCCATTAGATTTTTGCAGTGAGTGCTGCTCCCCACAGACATCATTTATATTTGTATCCCCAACACAGCAAGCTCTCTGCACACACACACATTCCCACAGGCCATGCCTTGACTGTGCTATTTTACCTCACCCCAGCCAAGTAATATATATGTACAGTATACAATATATACAAATACAAATATAATACTATATGTATTATATATTCTATTCTATTCTATTATGTGGTGTTATATTATATTATATTATGTGGTATATTATGTGGTGTTATATGATGTTACATTATATGGTGTTACTGTATTACGTTGTATATAATGTAATATGAGATACAATAGAATATATATAATACAATATATTATATATAATATTATATAGCATTATGTCATGTTATATTATAACATACATATATTATATATTATATTACATTATATTATATATGTGTATATATATATATATATATATAACATTACATTACATTAACCTCACACAGCCAAGTCTGCTGTGCCCCAACAACACCCATCTGCCCAGTGACCCAAACCATCTTTTCCTTGCTTACTGAGCAAGGTTTGGTGTGCTGTTTTCTTCCTGACTCTAAACAGAAGTTTTAGAATAAGCTGCTAAGCTTTTTTTTTCCCCCATAAGAAAATGCATAAGGTAGAAAAAAACATTCTCTCTTAAGAAAATAAACCTTTTGAAAGACTAAAAGTGGGACTTGATCAGTATATATAAGGAAAGGGAGGCCCGAGGCTTAGGATTCATCACTTCAAACCTCATTTTAATTTCATGTTTGCCTTTGCTAAAGAGTAAAGGCAACAGCATTGTAAGAATTTTTAACAAAATGTAATTAAATTTAATTTTTTGAAATGGATTCTTGATAAGAATTGAAGAATCCTGGGCAACTGATACATGTGCTGTGACAAACAGATTTTAGAATTTTAAGGTTTGCAGAGGGGAAAAAAAAGCAATTTGTAGAGGCGATTTTATTTCATTTATAGAATTCGAAGTGCTCTGGCTTTGGCCCTTGGTGGATTCAGTCCTGTCTCAAATCTTGGGAGTAATGCTAGGCAGAACTTCATCTTTCTCCTTCCCACTGGTGCAGGGAAATGAAATATATCAGAGTTTTAGGCACCTCATATTGTGCTAAGAGTGGATATGCCTGTGGTGAGATGTTTATGAAACTTTTTAATGTTTGCATATGAATCTGTGTAAAAATGGTGGAACCATCTCACCTGGTTTTAATTTTGAAAAGATTAACACTTTGAAAATAAGCTTAATGTGGATTTTTTTTTATTATTTGTCTATTTAACAGTCTACAGCTAAGATTATTACTTGTGAATATTTTCCCTTCTCCTTGTAGACTGACATAATCGACCACAGTTTTGCACTGGAATGGATGCAGGACTTTGAGACTTTCCAGGATGCCCTGAATCAAGAGACCTCCTATGCCAGCAACCTGACTCGTTCTATGAGTTTAGTGTTGGATGAATTTTACAGTTCACTGAAGGTAAGGATCTTCTTTTTGTTCATTACCTCTCATAAAAGCCTGGAGAAGAAAAAGCTCAAGAATAATGTTTTTGATGTAGGGTGGGAGTAGAGGATAAGGAAGGCAAAAGACAGACTTTGGTGCTCAGGGAAAGGCAAAGAGGCAACAGACACAAAGTGAAATGCAATAAACTATGTTTAAACAGAATAGGAAAAAATTACTTTGTTTTTACTGATTGAGCACTGGAACAGATGGTCCAGAGAAATTGTGACATCTCCATCCTTGGAGACAGACAAAGTCTGTGAGCAACCTGTTCTGTTTAATTCTGCTTTTTGGGCAGAGCAGTTGGACTCTCCAGAGGTATCATCCAATCCCAACCATTCTGTCCTTCTGTAAGGGCTCTTTGCACTGCCCTGTTGAACTCTGATCTGTTGATGAGCCACTTTGAGGATTTGTGAATTTGAGCACAGTAACTTCAGTAACTTGTCACGCTGAGTGGCAGCCCTGAATAATTTAATTCTGAGCTGAGTAATGACGAGAAGAAAGCTGAGCTAGGCTGCTTAGAGGCAGCATTCTTTGTTGCAGCATTTCCTGTCTGAGATACTTTTCCTTGTTCAGAAAGTGTCGAGTACAGTTGTGCAGTTTAGTACACAGGAAAGAATCTCAAACCCAAACAAACACCCTCTCCTCCTCACCTCCCATTTTTGCTTGGGCAAGAAGAAGTTGGGTTTTCTTTTTTCCTCACTTCACCAGGTTTTGAGAGGACAAAGTAATCCAGTTCCTCATGAATCCCTGTGCTTTGGAGGCTGTTAACTGTTCCCATAGTCTGTGCTGAAGGTTTTGGCTAATTGTGTTTGTCATCAGCTTTTACTAAAGAAAAGGCACGCCTTCTTGGCTTTATGGGTATTAAAAGAAAGACAACAACAACAAGTGATTCCATTCAGATAGATAATGACAATGTAGCCAGAACACAAATATTGTAAGTGTTCTATGTGGAACAATATACAGAATTTCAAAAGGGATTGTAGTGGTGCCATATACAAAATTAAAGTACTTCCTGTTCCTTATTTGTTAATTAGGTCGTATTTCAGGTCATATGATGGTTATAGCATAGACTGCAGCTCGTACTTAAATGCAGGGAAAATATAAATATTAACATATGTCAGCATATATTAATACTTAAAATCCTTTGGAGAGCTGTCTCATGTTTGCTCTACTAATGATCAAGTGCAAGGCTGTACTGCAAAAAGTCTTCCATTTGAAAGTAAGTAGTGGAGACTGTCTTGCTTTTCAAAAAGAAGAAGAATTTTTTGTTAGATGATGATCGATTCTGACTGGTAATAGTCCTAAAGAAATGTATTTTTAGGTAATTGATTTAATACAGGCAGAACAAATGGCCAGAAGTGTAATGATAGACAAGTTCAAAATTAGGAAGGGGATGTGCATTTTGAATGTATTGCCATATTAACTGATGAAATTCTCCACCTCTTGCTGTTCTGGGGTTGGACTGCAGACTTTTTAAAATGGGATGTGGCTAAATACAAAGTATTGGACATAATTTCAGTGCCAGAAGGTCAGTTGTCTATTTTGCTGTCTAATTCAAGTACACTGATACATACTAACTACTTATAATCCTAGATGCAGATGGGATTATTAACAGTAAACAAGTAAGCAGCAGAGAGACCTGACTGTCACTTGAAATGCCCAACTTGTTAAAAAAACACCCAATCCCCCTTCCCCAAAGAAACATCCCCTGAAATACTGCAGCAACTCACCAAATAGAAAACCAGCAACAACCCAAAAATAGAGGTGACAAACATAAGCAGCAAGTGGAGAAAGAGTTTGAAAGCAGGATGGATAGAAGCAAAGTGTTACTGCACATTCCTGTGTCACTGTGCTGATTAAATGGCTATGGTTAAGTTTAGACTAGTAATTATTTGTTGGGTTTTTGTTAGAAACTGATTCTGTTTCTGGTGTTTCTTCTGCAGGTGGTTGGTGTTTCTGCAGTGCTCGGCACAGGACTGGATGAGTTTTTTATCCAGCTTTCTAAAGCTGTAGATGAATATGAGAGGTGAGGGGATAGTTAACCCTTACCTGTGAACACAGATAGTGAACACTTCCTGAAGGTATTAAATTGTAACTCCTTTGATTTGAAAGACTCTACACTCCCCTTAGTAGTTCAGGGTTTCTAATAAACTTCAAGCATCAGCACAAGAAGTGGGAGTGTAAAGGAACTACTCAGAGTGAGTTTTTATGTTCACTGTTCAGTGAAAAAGCCAAAGCTATCATATTTGTACCATCAAATATGTGAAGTAATATTTTTTCTCTAATTCCATACAGTGATCAAGGTTTGAACTCTTGCTGTTTCAATGAAGTATGTTCACTTATTTTGCATCCATTGGTTTCAGAATCCCAATCTGGCTAAAATGTACTGTTAGTCCTTCTGAAACATCTCTCAAACATGAAAGCCTAGAGAAGACTTTTTTTTTGGAGGGTAGAAGAAAGCCTCTGAGATGATCCTTGTTTTATATAAATCATGTGTTGATTCAGACTGAGTGCACTCTGTCTTTTCAGAGAGTATCGTCCAGAGTACGAGCGCCTGAGGAAATCACTAGTAAGTCTTTTCAGCTATTGTACACCCAGATAGTGTATCTTGAGGGCACTTCTGTGCACACAGTTGCCTTTGAGAGGGTCTAACATTTCATTTATTAGTCATACTCAGTGTGGGAAAACTGTCCTGAAGAAGTCTGCTATCTGCCTTTTTTTCCTAGATGTGGTGGAGCATGTCTTTACAAAAATAAAAATGTTTTATAAAACACATATTGTTTACTGCTTTAGTGCTAGTATTTGAGCTAACTGTGAGAAAATGATTGGGAAATAGTTTTGTAGCTTCCATTCAGAAGGATAGAGAGTCCTTGAAAATAAATTCTCGAGTGATTTGTTGAGGCTATCCTTGTGTCTTCCTGTACCAGTGAAGTGTACTGGTTTGACTTAGAAACAGAGACTGATTTGCAGTGCCAAAATCAGCAGCTCTGCTCACCTCGAGTCCTGGCAGGCACAGCTGCACTGAGTTTGGCTTCCTGATGCTTCTGAAAATGTTCTAGAAGTCCTCCATTCTGGAGGTTGCTCTCCGTGTTTGGTCAAAAGTTCTGTGTAACAATTCAAGATCTGCTTAGTGACTTGCACTCTGGCTGGGGGACAGACTGCTGGGTTTGGTTACTTTTCTACTGATGTTTTAAATGTCCTCAGAATCCACGTGTAACTCTTTATCTACAGGAGGAAGCTCAAGAGAAACAAAAGAGAGAGCAGCTGGAGCACTTGTGGAAGGACATGGGCAGTGTGTGTGTGCAGGGCAGCACACTGGCAGGTACCTCGCCAGAAAAATTCACTGCAGAAGTTTTCTGAAGAATTTGGAAGAGTTTGCATTGAGAAGTGCTTCTCTGTTCCCACAGCAAAAGTGTGAAAACATCTCCATGTTAGAGGAGTTAGGGGCTTTAGTTCCTCTGGGATTTTGGCCACACTTAGCTCTTCCTGTGTCAGTCACAGGTGTGGAAGAAATACTAAAAATAATGAAGTGGTTTAGGAAAGGTGAAGCAGATTAGCATATGGGAAAGCTGTGCTGTTGGCTGCACTGTTCCTTACTTGAGGTATGTGCTGGTGAAATCTGTCCTGTGTCTTTGGGATCCACAAGCAGTTTTCTGTCCTTTCAGAGCAGGTGTTAATTGTTGTGTTCACGTGCAGATAAAAGTTGTGTTAACAATACCTTACCTTTAGCAAGCTGGTTTGTGTACAACCATTCCTTTTCCCTTCAAGGACCTGCTGATGTTTCTGCAATGGGTCCCTCTGAGCTAATCCTAACACGAGGGACTCTTGATGAAGAGGAAGAAGAGAGGGAGAGTGATACTGATGACATTGACCATGAAGGTAAAGGTTTAAAAACCTTTAGTTTGGGTTAAAAAAACCCATCTAGTCAGGAAATCCTCTCTGTAGTACATTACCTGCATGGACTGTAAAGAGAGCCCAGAAAACAAGCAAACATTCAGTCACCTAAACACATGTGATACTATAGCAAAGCCCAGCTGCAGTGTTTGCTCCAGGGCTATCACTCTCCAACTTTTGTGAGAGTTCAATTGTAAATTTTCAATTTAAGTAATTAATAGATGAATAACACACATAAACAAGAGAACTCGTTAGGCTTGGGGCATGCAGTGACCTCTGATGCACAGCTGTTCTATCATCTTTTTGACTTTACAGTTTCTGTCCCTGGCTCTCTTTGCTTCTGCTTTTAGCAGTCTTCTAAGTTCTTAAAGGGTGACTTTCCTCTTCCATAGCTCACAGATTTAGTCTTCATTCTTCTCTTGTTCCATTGGCGTTTAGGATCACTTATTTCCTTTGCCCTGTAATGTAGTTGAAGACCCAACAGATGTTCTAGGTTGTTCTGACTGTCCTGACTCTAGCTTTTGTCAGTCACAAAAGCAGAATAGTGCTGAACTGTTGTCTCTCCCCCCAGTGACTGAGGAGAGTCATGAAGAACCAGCCTTCAGAAACTTCATGCGAGACATGCAGATGAGATGCCAGAGAAAAAAGTGACCTGAATGAATGAGACCTTCACAAACAGAAGCTTTGGAAGAAACAGCAAAAAGAAACTTGCATGGAACCATGCATGAAGACTTCTATTGGTGAACTGCTTCCTCTGATAGGTTTTTATTTCTCTCTCTGCAGTGACTGTTGGTCATGTCAGTTAAAGATCTTGTAGCCAACTGACTCCACTGTGGCTTCCTGAAGCTGAAGGAATCAGACAGCAGTTTCTTTTCCTCCAGATTCTTCAGATCTATCTGCTGAGAGCTTAAATTTTGAGCTCTTGACAGCATCAGTATCTACAGCACTAACTGGTCCCCAGAAACATGTTCCATTCACGTGTGCAGTCAGGTGTCTGCTGCAGCCAGGGCACGAGGGGTGCTGCACTGAACTTTATCAATCCACTTACTGTTTGATGGTTTGCTTTTCATTAAATATGTTTTATGTACTAAATGTGTGATAATAGAAGGAGGTTTCATTTTATGCACTGTTCTAAAGTGGGAATTTTTTCCCTGTGTTTGCAGCCCATCTGTATGGATGCATAGCAATTGCATTTTAATTACATTATACAGACATGGTACAGATGCCTGCCAGGAAAATCCTGAGTAAAGAAAGTTCCCAGGAGGGAAAGCAATAAAAAGACTCCAGCTTGATTTGGCTGAGAACAGAAATACACATGGTTATATACTGGCTGCATGTATCCCTAGGTTACCTAAAGCAAAGGCATTTCCATAGATGAGTGCCTGCCTGGAATAGAGACAAGTGATTGGAGCCTGGCTAATACTTATTTTCCTGGCAGGCACCACAGGCACAGGTGTTCACTGGAATTTTTGGGGTTTTTTCCTCCACACAAAGTGGTCTCCGAGTGGAAATCTGGCTCAGGGTCTGCTAGCACCAATCCCAGGTTGCCAGTGTGGGATACCACTCTGCTTTAATTTATAAATCACTGCTTCTCTTAGTGAGTAAACCCTTCAGCTGTACTTTAAACTCACCCAGTTCTGAACTGTCCTCACCAAGATTGTACAGCACCCTGTCCGTGGTGGAATTGTGGAAAACACAAAGTGTATAGTTGGGAATGTTCACAAGGAGCCACACTGACCTGACCTGTGACTACTTTTTGGGCTCAAAGGGAGATGATCTCTTCCCAACACCTCTGGCTGTGCTGACAGTGTGTCAGTGTGTCCTGACAATTCCCCTGCTGACACAACTGCTTCCTCTGCCTGCTGCCTTGGCAAGTATCCCACAAAGAAAGGAGCTTCTTATGGACACAGTGTCTTGGGATTCAGGGGGAAAGGAACAAGTTTTGACTCAGCATTGATAGCAAACAGCTTCAGCCTTGGGAAGACACCCATAGTCAGATTTTACAGACCCTGATCCCACCTCGGCCTTGCCTGACAGGGAGAGGGAAGGAAACAGGTCTGGATGGACAGTCTCCTTCCAGAAAGTCATCATAACCCTTAAAGCATTAAATGGAGCTGTAAAAACTTCCCAAAGTGTTCATTTCCCTGCAGATGGAGGGCTCAGAGTGGCACTAAGTATAAGGACAGGCTGGACCTGCCATGAACAGGCTGTGTAAATGGGAGAAGTAAGAGCTACTCAGACAATTCCACAAAACATTCCAAAATCAGGCTCCCGAGGTATTATTATTTAGCAAGCAGGAATAAATAATGGGACATCATTTTTTTTTTAAATCAAGGTACAGAAAAGACTGTGAGGTGCAAAGCCCTGAGCAGAGTGGTGGGAAATGGGAGGTGAGGGATGGATTTAAACTGGGCTGGGTGTTAGTGCAGGAAGGAGACATCTGTCATCCACACTGCCAGAAGGAAAACCTGTAAATCCTACCTCTGCATTGTGTTCAATGTGTTTTTACTTCATATTTGTCATCACAAAAAGCAAGGAAAGAATAAACACACACATAAATAGACCAGCTTGTTAAAGGCTGGTGTATTTATGTTCTCTTTTTCCACTCCAAGCTTGACTTTTCTGCTCCTTTTTTGATGTCTGCTGCATTGGGTGTCCCAAGGAGGGCTGGGTTCCTCAGAGGGGTCTTAGGAGTTGGTGCTAATTATGCTTTTTCTGAGGGTGTTGAATATATTTTTTTTGGTGGGGTAATTTATTTTTAAAGGATATATTTTCTAAGGTTTACAACAGTGTAATGGGCTGTAGTGTGAGATATAGGGGAGGTTTTTAATTATTTAGTGGTGGTGTAGTGTGATATAGTTAATTTGTTAGGGTTTTTTAATATTTATAATTGGATTATTGTTTATTTGGTTTGTTAGATTGTAGTATATATTTTATAATTACCTATAATGTGGAAGGTATTGTTTATGGTTAAATTGATCTCTTGGTTTTGTGTGTATTTATAGGTGATATTTTTGTTAGGATGATTTGGGGCATTATGGGCTTATTGAGTTAGGAATAAATTTTTTGGTGTTGTTTATTTAAGTTTATTTGTGATATTTTTATTCTTGTAGCTTTGTTTGTTGTTTTGGTGGTTTTTATTTTATTTTTGGGAATATGGTATTGATATGGTGGATTTTTTTAGGTAGTTTTGGAGTAGTGATTTTATTTTTTAGTAGTTTAGATTTTTTTGTTGTTAATTAGTTTGATTTTTCTTTTAGTCAATTTTATAGAGTATTGGTTATTATTTATGAGTTAATGTAGAGATAGAGTTTTGGGGGTTTTTTAGTCATGCTTAGGGTCACAGTTTTGAGTTCATTAAGTTGGTTTCATTTATATTTTTTACTCTTTTTTTGTGATTTGTTATGTGGGATTCTGTATGGTTGTTGTTTATTTTTGTTTCATTTTAATGATGTGACAAGAATTGTTAGTGAAAAGAGTGTAGTGTGGTTTGTTTGCTGGTAGTTGGTTGTATACTTGGGTTTTTTAGTTTGTGTTTGTTTTTAGGGTTTTTGTTAATGAGATTAAAGTTTTTATTTTTGGGTTAATTTATATTTATTTTGAAGATTTAAGGGAGATTTAGATTTTTGATACAGGTGTGCTGTATGAAGAGAGTAATTTAATTTTTTATATGATAGTGGTGTCACGGTGGGTAGAGGGCATTTTTGTAGTAGTTATTTTAAATATTTGACGGGTTTTGGCATTTAAAATATTTGTTTTGGAGGAAGTCTGTTTGGAACATTTGGAGTTTTGGGTTAGTTATAATGGGATTTTTAAATTTTATTTTTAATTAGGTTTTATTACAGTTAAAATTTGGGGGTTTTTTGTTATGTTAGTAATAGAAATAGGTTTTGATTTTGTGTGTAGTGATGGGATTAGTGTTGATACTGTTGATTAAGGTTTTAAATTTTGGTGGTTTTGATGTGTTAGGTTAATGAATTTATATAGTTCAAAAGACATAAATTTTTTGCTTTTTATTTGGTTAGAAGCAGGACTTTTTAAGCTTGGGGGGGTTCTGGGCATATATTTCAGAGGTTTTTTGCGGGGATTGGACATGGGGTCATTTTTATTCTATTTGGTAGTTCGATTATGGGTAATTAGAGTTGGCTGGTTTTGGTGCATTTTTTTCAGTTTTCTTTTTCAAAATTTATATATTTCTGTGGTTAGGGTAGTGGTGTTTCTGGTGCAATTCTAAGCATCTATTATTATTATTATTATTATTATTATTATCCATTATCCACTAAAATTTAAAACCTTAGTCAACACTAATGCACCGTATACACAAATCCCATCACTACATACAAAATCAAATCTATTCCAATCATATCAAATCAATCTATTTCTATTACTAACGTAACCAAAAAATAACAATTTTTTACTGTACTAAAACCTAAAAAAAACCCCTAATTAAAAATAAAATTTAAAAATCCCATTATTATGCTGACAGCTAGAAAGTTTAGCTAGAAAATTCTGTGTTTTTCTTCTTGTGTAATTGGCTCAGCACCAGCACTAGAGTGTAGCCCTGGTTCCATGCCTGAGATGTTTTAGTTTTCTGAAATTCTTTTCCCAGGAAATTTTCTGTAAACAGGAAAAATGTTTTTGTAACTGTACCTTTGTTCTTCATTCCTTTTCCTAGGAGAAACTTCTTCTTGATGTCCCTCTGGTCTGACCAATGTGAGTGGAGAGGTTTTGCCTTTGTTTCACCAATCTAATTGGTCTGTGGAAAATAGTATAAAAGGGAGACACATCCCAAAAACAAAGGAGTCACTTCAGCCTTCTGAATCTCGGAGTCTGTGTCGTTGTGGCGTGAAACAGCTCTGAGAGAGTAACTCAAAGCCCCTCCATGATCTTACTGGCAGCAGGCCAGATTTTTCCAGGGACTTGAAATTTGTCACGTAGGGTGTAGTTGGCCTGTAGAGGGTATTCCTGGATTGACGTGAGATCTCTGCAGCTGCCAAGTAATCCTGCAGCACTTTAAGTTTCTCCTAACTTTCTTTCAGATGCAGAGGAATTAAATCCGTGGTGGCGCACCCCATCCCTGGTGAGGGGGCTCCCCCGAGGTCAGTCACAGTTTGTGTTTGCAGGGGAAGTGTAAATGGTGACTATGTTGTTACAGCACTGGTATTTGTCTTTATTTTTAGGATGTAAAGCCGGATATCAGCAGTCAAGGTGAAGTGGGCAAGGTGAGCAGTGACCAGTGGACAGAAGCAGTTCTGTTGCTCAAGTCTCACCTTCTGGTGCAGCTCTAAGTATATCCTCTCATTTCCCCTGTCTGTCCACCAGTTTACTGAATTCCCAAATTCCCAAATTCCCACTTTGCGTCGAGCCCAAACCACAAAGGCAAAGGAATCCCCTTTGTCTGTCTGACCAGGTTGGATTCTCAGACAAAAGCTCCCCTTACTATATAATTCTAGCAATCTGCAAACACAACTTCTCTGCCTAGAACCACAACTAAGCCCTTATTAAAAACTTCCACTCTTCTTTGCCAAACTACTCCTGTTCTTTGTCAGTTCCCGATCCTCTTCAAAAACATCCACGTCCCAGCTCCCAAAACTGATCAGCTCTCTCAGCAAACCACTTTTACCATTTCACTCAGCGTCTGCTGCGCTTACAATATTTAACACGAGATGGCAGAGTTATCTCAAAAAAACACCACAGCTCCAAAACACAAAACACAACAAAACAAACATCTCTTCCACCCAAACTAGCATCACAATCTTATTAAACCCGCGGGAAACGCTCACAAAAACACGCAATTCTAAAGCACTCAAGCTCTGTATCCCAAATCCCGCGGGCACAAAGGCCCGAGCAGCAAATGCCGCCCTTGGGGTCTCCCCAAACCCGGACCCTTTTAGCGTGAGCACCGGTGTCACAGTCAACACCGTCCCCCTGTAACACCGCAATCGCAGCGGGGAGGGGGCTTTTTATTAAAAAAACCCAAACGAGTCACACAAAATACGGCGCTATCAAGCGCTTTAAGCATGTGCCCCCACTTGCTTCGTTTTTCCCCGCCCGTTTCGGTGGCCCGAAGATGGAACCGCGGGTCCAAACCCCTCAATGACTTGGTGTTAACAGCGTGTCTCCCTCACAGCCTCTCTCACAGTCAGGACATTCACGACAGCACAACAACCACAGACCAGGGTTTGCCCTTGTGACTGCCAGCCCCAAACTGCCACCAAACTGAGCCCTCGATAGCTCAACAAACGGAAAATCCCCTTCTGCCGGTGAGCAAAGACCAAACCTCCCCCCCAGCCCAGCACAGCAGCTACACAGCTCTGTCTGCTGGTGACCAAATGTCACTGACCAGACACCACTGCAGCTTGCAAGGACACTGCACAGGCACAGGTTGTGTGTGGGACACCTCCCACGGTTACCAACGACCTTTCCTGACCACGTGTACACCTTACAGGTCACTGTTTAAACTGTTTCAGTGTTTAAACGTTCCCTTTTGTCCGGAGTTTCAGCAGTCAGGAGTCCTTGTGTGCTGCTGGATGGACAGTCCAGGCAGTGGAGCCCACTCTTCCAGGAATATCCTGAGGGGGATCCTCCACCCGAGCTGGTCTCACAGCCCAGCAGAGCCTTCTCCTGCCTGGCTCACCAATTGAGTCGTTAAAAACCGAAAATTGTGGAGAAAGACCCTCTAACTAACTACAGTTAGAAAGTGGAATGTTTATTAAGACAGGGGTGGTCCCCTAGAGACGTGGCAGCCCCGTACAAGGTTCCTTTGCCCTTTATTTATTTCCCAAAGTCTTACACACTGTACATGTACATAACCCCAGCACCTCCCATCCCTGCTCTGTATTAAAATGAGGCCATTAGTCCTTCATGCCTGCTCAGTTCTCCTCTGGAATTGGGTTGGTGGTCTCGAACTGGGTCAGTGGTCTTGAAGGATGAAGTCAGCAGAGTCTTCATCAGGTCTCTGTGACCCTCTGGCACAATCCAAGGTCCCCTGCCTTGTGATTGATTGATGTGAAGTCCAGGTGCTGGCCGTTGTTCTACTGGTTTCAGTCTGTTCTTATACTGGTTCACTTACTCCATTTTCTTCTGTAAACAAAACTGAAACAAGCTCATCATGACAAACAGTACCTCAATTAGCTCCAGCTCAAACATCTAATAATCATTAACCCATCGTTTGTTTATCTAACTCACATCCTGATCAATGTGAATTGCTTCTAACCCTTAGCTAAAATCGGAACTCTTTAAAATGCTGATTCACTGGCAGTGGATTCACTGGCACTGAGGCTGACTGGAAATGGTTGTGAGCAAATGGGATCATGCTGGGAGGAACTGGGAGAGACTGGGAATGTGCTGGAAGGAACTGGGAGAGACTGGCACTGACTGGAACAAAAGTGAGGGTGACAGAGAGCAACTGGAACCATGTGGGCACAACTGGTTCATACTGGCAGTGACTGGGACCACACTGGGCTCATCTTTGGATCATACTGGGAGGGACTGGACTGATACTGAGAGTATCTGAGAGTGACTGGGAACACACCCTGCACATCATCCCCCATACTGGGGGTGACTGGGAGCAACTGGGAGCAACTGGGAGCATGCTGGGAGCAAATGGCATCATACTGGGACTGACTGGGCTGATCTAGCTGGAGGGAACTGGGACCATACTGGGACCATACTGGGAGTGATCAGAGGTAACTGGGATTGTACTGGGACCATTCTGGGAGTGCTGGCATGTGACTAGGATCATACTGGAGNCCGCGCTGGGCACGGGGCTCTCCAGCCGCTCTGGGATTGATGATCACCCGAAGGAAAGGGACAGAACAGGAGAGAGCGAGGGAAGGAGATCGGGAATCAGGGATCGGAGTCCCCGCGCCCAGTCCTGCTCCGCCGGGGGTGGGAGCCGCAGCCGCAGGAAAAAATGGATCCGCGGCTGGCGGGGCTTGCCCCGCTCTGGGCCGAAGCCAGCGGGTTCCCGGCAGAGTCTGAGCGCAGGCACCGGGAGCTGAGCACAGCCCGGCCCGGGGGTCCCGCAGGGCGCGGCCGAGGAGGGTCCCGGGGGATTCCCGGGAATTCCGCCGTGCGCTCCCCCCGCGCTCCCTCGGGAACTTTCCTCTTTCGCCTTGCCCGCTGGGATACGCCCGGCGACAGGTGACGTCATTGAAGACTCGGGCTGCCATTGGCGGGCAGCAAAGAGCTTCGCCAATGGCGGGGCTGGAGGCGGCTCTGGGGGCGGGGCCGCAGCGATGGCTCCAGCGCTGGGGCCGGGGGCGCTGCTGGGGGACTGAGTTATACTGGGATCGCACTGGGATCGCACTGGGATCGCACTGGGAGTGATTAGGAGCAGCGATGGCTCCAGCGCTGGGGCCGGGGGCGCTCCCGGGGCCCGGGGGGAGGGGAGAGGTGAGGGGACCTTATTGGTACTGTTTTGTTATTAATGCTGTAGTTGTTGTTTTGTTTGCTTTGTTACACATACCAGTAAAGAACTGCTATTCCTATCCCCGTACCTCTGCCTGAAACCCCTTTAATTGTCTAAATGATAATAATTTGGAGGGAGGGGATTTGAATTCCCCATTCCTGGGGAGGCCCTGCCCCTCCCTAGCAGACCCGTGTCTGTCAAACCGAGACAGCCCCTCTGTGGGAGCTCAGGACTTCCGAGCCACAGAACCAATGGATTTCAGCAGAAGCCATTTATGGTTTACATTACACTACAGTTAGAGATTCTAAGGCTGCTTGGTCACATATTTGCCATTTCATTGCCCAGCTGTCCATGAGGCAGGCACACATCCTTCAGGACAACTAATTGGTCAGGGTCCATCATCACCTTGTGCTTCCTTCATCTCGGTTTAACACTCTTGGTGGACAGTTTCTCAGGCTCTTGGTTCTTATTTTAGTCTTGTTTTTCTCCGTGACCTTGATGAACTCCTGAGAGTTCTGCTGACAAAAACTGCAGATGGTTTGATGAGTTTTCTCACAAAGGGTTTGGCTGGAGAACAGAGTGGCCCAAGTCTTGCAAACACATTGCTACACCCCTCCCAGTCTGGCTCAAGTCCTTCCCCGTCCTACCCTAAGCCCCTCCCAGTCCAGATGAAGCCCCTCCCAGTTCTGCTTAAGCCGCTCCAAATCCTGCTTAAGCCCCTTTCAGTCCTGCTTAAGCCCTTCCCAGACCAGTTTAAGTCCCTTCCAGGCCCACCTAAAAGCCCGCCCAAACCTCCTCCCAGTTCCACCCAAAACCCCGCAAAAACCATGACAATCGCTTCAAAAATCACCACAAAATCATACCAAAACCATCCCCAAAAATCGCCTCAAAAATCACATTAAAATCCTCCCAAATAACCCCAAAATTGGCTTCTTCCATTATCCCAATTTCTTAATATTTCCGTAAGTTTTTTCAATGTTAAACTCGAATTCTAATGCTTAAGAAACAAACAAAACCATAAATATTTAAGTGCAATAGCCAGAAATCTACATATAAAAGCTAACTCATGACCCTATAAAAGTTTTCAAGGAAGGGATTTAACATGTTTCTAAACCAATAAATACCAGAAATGAAATTTAAAAAATGCTTTCCCATACCTCTGGACTTTGGATAGCAAAAATCACTTCCAAAGAAAATTGAAGATCCTGAGACACCTGGAAGCATGAGTCTTCTAGGGAAAATAATTACAAAGCCCTAATTTTCCAATTTTTCTCCAAAAACACACCTTTACTATGCACAGTTTAATTTAAGGATTTAAATATATCAGCAGCACATAGTGACAGCCATTACGTTTAATTCTGCTTAATTCCAGATCCCCACACAGGCCATTTACTCAAGAGTTGAGCTCGATGATGCTTGTGGGTCCCTTCCAACTCAAGACTATTTTGTGATTAAACACATCCTGTTAATAACAGAAATAACATTGCATTTGTAAATAATCGGGTATATCGTGCTCTTGGCTGACAAGGAGAAGTGCTGAGCATGACATGCACCACGTGAACAAATCCTCCTCCCATCGTTGCTCACGTGGATTTCTGGAATCTTTTTTTGTAGCTCAACTTATATTTGAACCATTTAAGTGCCATTTAAGTGAAGAGTGCTCTATGTCTAAAACCTTTAACTTGGGAAGTCATAAAATCAGGATGCTGACTTAAAACATGGAAAAGAGAATCCTGTAACTGCAATTTAAGCAATGAAAGGTTTCCATAACCTTGTGCTGTGCACAACAGTCTTTCTCAGTCACCTCTAGAACTTGAGGAGTTTTTATATCACCATTTACAAAAATCAACAAGTCACTAACTCTGAAATGCTAAACTATGACTCCAGTAAACAGCTGTTTTTCTCCACCATTTCCTGATCAAGTTGGACATCTAATTCCTCTTTTAACTGCTTAAACAGGCACCAATTGCAAGGAGAATAAAACAGCAACATAATAAACCCAAACCTGGAAACAGCTGACAACTAGACAACCCCAGAGGAATTACACTTTGGGTCATGGTGAATAAAGGGTATTTTCTGCTTGTTGGTTCAGTCCTCATCTTCCAAAATGTATAAATGTGGGCAAGTGTGGGGGGAAATCCAAACCCCTGTTTCACTTGAAGATCCAAACAGGCACAGAAGATCTTCAGCAGTCTCAGTGCTAAACCAACACAGCACTTACATGAATTTGTAGTTTTGAGAAGCCTTCAGCTAAAAACAAATCATATTTTTATCATAAATTTTTAAATTCCGGACTGAAGCCAATCTTCTTGAAGTGGAAAAAAAAAGGAACAGCACTTTATATCAAACTAATTACTGGCATTTTTTCCAGCAGTAAGAAAATGCAACAAAATTTCTCAAGCTTTAAGAAGGTAAAATTCTCTCCTTCCTAAGTGTTCTAAGCTTCTTCACTGTTGAGCTTTGTGGGGTTTGGTTTTTCCCATTGTAAAGAGTGAAATATCGAATACTTTGCTCACCACACTGCCAAGTGAAAGTAAAGTTTGCTCAAGTTAGCCCTAACTGAGTATTGCTTGTTAATGGGACTTTTTGCATGAAGACAGATGATAGATAAGAGTTATAAAAGCAGAATTAAGATGCCAGCTCAAAACCAGGCTACTCCAGTGTAGTAGGGGATCATGTCTTTTGGCCCCTTATTTACAAGTTTTGGGACTATTTATTTTAAATAGTTCCATGACCAAGAGACTATCATGAAAAAATCTAATGGTTTTTCTGGTTAACATCTAAACAGAATTCAGCATTAAAGTGCTAACATGAAAGAAAAGGTTGACATGGTAAGCGTGGGTACAGGAAATACCTCAATTATTTCAGAAGTATTTCTAGCTCTTTAGAAGGAACTGTACATTTTCAAGCCACAAATACTCACGTTTTGATCAAATTTAACATACCAGAAAACACTGCTAGCACCTTAGAAATGTCTTACTTTATATTGAAGTGAATTTTCTGATTAATTACTTCCACAAACCACTGCAGTTACCCTGGTCCATTTAAGTGCTGCCGCTTGGTGATGTTTTAGAACAAGTTAACTTCTTTTGACTTTAACCTTTGATTTTACACCAATTTCAACAGTTCAGTTAAAACAGCTGCAATGCTCCTCCACTGAATCCTTTTTCCAGCATTTCAAACATTTCAGTGAGATTCTGGTTTCACAAACCCAAATTCAGGAATTCCCTCCGACTGGCTTTGCTTAAAAATTGTTTCATTTCCCTGGAGAGCAAAAATGCCATCCCAGGTGATTTGTGTGGCCGGAGAGTTGGACTTTGTTCCCTCAGTGCCATCGTTCCCTGAGCCAACAGGACAGACAAATCCCCCCTGGGGGAACTGCTGACCCACCCTGCTGGGGTGGGCACTGATGTAGGAGTCCTCTCTGACCTGCAGGGACCTGCACGGGTGCAGCTGGTACAGCTTGGTGTCCCCAGAAGGCTCCTGGCTGTGAGCTGATCTGATATGGGAGGCCACATTCTGGCACCTCAGGAGGAATTTGCCACACGCCAGGCACTGGTACCTTCTCTCCCGGGTGTGGAGGAGTTCATGCCTGGTTTGATACTCTGCCAGAGCAAAGGCTTTGTCACAGTAGTGACACAGGAACTTCTTCTGCCAGGAATGGATGTTGAAATGTCTCCACAAGCTGCTCAGGTGCAGGAACTGCCTCTGGCACACGATACAAATGTAGTAGACTCTGCCATCCTCCTCCAGCTCATAGTGGCCGTTGTGCTTTATTTTGATGGGTCTCCCCTCTGGAGATTCATCACGATTTTCTGGGTGTGTCATCAGGCTCGGCTTCCCCTTCCTCAGAATCACCCTGCACAGGGATGACAATGTCATAGGTATCCTCACTGATATTGGCACAAACCTTACAGCCTGTGGATGAGCCTCCTATTCCAGTTGCTGTATCTGATGTTCTGAATTTCAGCCCATCTGCCACATCCTTTGATGCTATACCCGAAATTAATTCCTTGTTGTTTCCAGAAAGGACATCTGAGATTTTTATTTTCAGTTCTCCAGGTTGAGGACATGGCTCTTGTGAAAATGTAAACTGTTTTTTCTGTACACCTGATCTGAGGTGGGTTGTGGTCTTTCAGGGCTCGCTGCCTTAGGAACAGAAGGCTGCTGAACCAAAGAGCTGCTGCTGACCAAACCAGGGCTAGAGGAGCTGATGATACCAACATTATCTTCAACAACATCTTCATCACCATCAACAGCTGCCTCCACTCCAGTTGCAGAGCCATTATGGGATGGCTGCTGGTTCTCCTCCAGTAAATTAATTGCAGGACTCACACGTGTTTGATGCAAGGAGCTGGCACCAAGGGATGAGTCAAGCAGAGGCCTGTTTAGCCCAATGATATCACCAGTAAAATGCTGTGGTGTTGCTGAGACAGGAGATTCAGCACCTGGTTGTGTTTGGTTTGAGTTCAGCTGACTGGCAGACAAAGGGAGGTTCTGAGCTGCTGTGGTGTTCCTCAAATGGGGAGAGCCACCACTGCCACAGGATTTTTGGTCAGAAGCTCCAGCTGCACTTGAGCAAGGCTGGTTCTGGCTTGCAGCCCTTTTGTCTTTAGCACATTCTTTTGGAGGAACAATCTCAGAACAAAAAATTACATCATCACCATCCCAATCGCTCACTGTAATTTTTGTAGTCTCAAACTGAATGTCCTGTAAGGAGAATGAATGTGTAATAACTGGCATCCCATCTGTTGCCTTTTGACCCTCTGGCCTGATTACAGTTTCCTGTGTTTCAGCATCTCTTTGGTTTGGACTGGAAGCTGAAGTTCCTGGAGCACTGTCTTTGACCTGGCTTGGCACATTTTTGCCTTTGGCTGGAGGTATGGCCAGGTCAGCTATGAATTTAACACCCAGCTCCTGCCCTGATTTAATCAGCTCATCGAGTAAATCAGATCCAACACTCATTATTTTGGAACTATAAATATAATCAAGGATTTTTCCAAAAATTTCTGCTCTTACAAAGCTCAGTTCAACCACGTGACCAGCCACAGAGAAAAGCCGGTGAAAATATGTGCTTGAGGCTGAAAGAATGTTCCTGTGAGCCGGAAATTTCTGGCCCTCCACAATGACTATAACATCACAGAAAAGTCCACAGCCACGCTGCTCATTCAAAGCCTGAAGGAGAGCTCCAGGATATTGTCTCGCAGAGAGAAGTTCTTCCCCCTCCATTTCTGCAAAGGGAAAGCAAAAGATATCAAATTGATAAAAATGCAGATTTACAGCATGACAACATTCACATATTTACTGGCTATTCCTTCTTTAGGAAAAACCAAATCTGAGGCACTGCTCAGAAGATTATGTGCTACTGCACTCTGCAAATTTATTTCTTAATGTTGCTCATTCTTTCCCCTTCTACACAAGGTAAGTGGAATTCTGAATATATCCTCTATTCTTACAAGGTGGGGAACAGAGAACCAACACCTCACCTTAGGCAAGAGCAAATAAGGTTGATTATGAAACCAAGAAGATGGAAGTTTTGGCTCCTATAAACAACTTTAACATTATTAGTAATTTCTTTTTAATCGTGAAATATTCCGTAAATTGTTATGAGAAAGCCCAATAATATGAAGTTATTTATGGCCAGACACCAGAATCTGTGTGTCTGCATATTACCAGTCAACTTAGTTAATGAAAATGCTGGGGATAATGCACTTCCTTCCCCAGAAAAATAAACTTTTTTTAACCCCACGACCCTTTGTATTTCAAGCCGAGGCACTGAAACAGCACTTGAACAAAACAGAACTGCTAAGTCAAAGTAACCCATCTGTGAGCACTGCCCATTCAAAGCCCCCCAAGAAACTACAAAAAAAAAAACACCAAAAAAAATCAACAAATCGAACAGCAAGTCACGGGCTCTGATATTACCCGTGAAAGTTTTATCCTTTACTTAGTTTACCGTGAAGTTTTACCCTTTATTCCCGCAGGCCGGGCCGGACGAGACGCCGAGGCCGGAGCCCCGCGGCCGCGGTCCAGGGTGGGGCATCCCGCCCGCCGCCCTCACCACCCCGGGGGAGTTACCGTGACAACGGCTCCGAACGGGGCCGGGCCGGGCCAGCAGCGGCCGGACAGGGCCGGGGGCTCCGCACGGCTCAGTCAGCGCGGGCAGAGGCGATTCGGGGGCTCCGGACACGCCTGTGACAGACCCGGCCCCGCCTGCGGAAAATTCCCGACAGGCGCAGGAGGGGAACGGACACGTGGGGAAGGGCGGGCGAGGGAGCGAGGGGGGAGAGGGGGAAGGAGGGAAGGAAGGAGGGAAGGAGGGAAGGAGGGAAGGAGGGAAGGAGGGAAGGAGGGAAGGAAGGAAGGAGGGAAGGAAGGAAGGAAGGAAGGAAGGAAGGAAGGAAGGAAGGAAGG
>JANPWX010018652.1:27056-40381 GCA_024734555.1 Trochalopteron elliotii | reverse complement strand
CCAGTGTTCCATTGGGGACAGTCTGGGGACAGACACCACACCTTGTCGCACGGGTGCTGCTGTCCCTGCAGAGCCACCCCATCCAGCCCTGTCCCTTCTCCCTTCCAGCCCAGACCCTTGGCCTTGCTGGTGAGTCCTCAGGGGATGCCAAGTCCCCGCCCTGCTGTCCCCAGCCCCGTGGTGGCCCTGGTAGGCTGGTGTCCCCTGTCACCTGCAGGTGCCCAGAACACCCAGCTCCTGGTGGAGCCCCCCTGGCAGCTGGCAGTGCTGTGGGACTGGGTGACACTGACCTGCCAGGGCTTGGGGACCTCCAGTGCCACCACCTGGTACAAGGATGTGTTGTTGGCTTCTCGCGTGGGCGGCTGCTTACCGGCTAAAGCAGTTCCCAGACCAACTAAAACAGTTCGTGAATTCCTCAGTCTAGCTGGCTGAGTGTGGTTAAGGCTTGGAGTCAAGGAGCAGGCTCTGGCTTGGGTTTGGGAAGGTGTTTATTCAGTGCAGCTCCATGTGCCAGAAGCACACTTGCCAGAACAGCAGGCTTTGGGCCCCTGTGCCTCCTTTACCAAGTTGCAGCCTGGGAGGAGGACACTCTGAGCCAATGAGGGAAGGAAAGGGGTGGGGTCCAGGACAGGGTGATACCAGGTGATATTTTGGGTACAGGGGTGGGGGTGTTTTGGAAGGGGCAAACCAATACAGGAAATTAAACAAAATACAGATACAACTTTGAAAACCTCAATCATGCACCGCAACAGGGATGGGCAGCGATGGTGGCCGAAGGGACCCGACAACTTCACTGTCACCAAGAGTGGCACCTACACGTGTGACAGACCTGGCAGTGGGCTCAGCCCCGCCTTGAGAGTATTAAATGGTGAGGGTGGATAGTGAATGATCAGGGTGGCCCCTGACAGGTCTGGGTGGGCTCCATGCTGAGGGTCACCTCACACCCCTCATGTCAAAAGCCTGTCCCCTGCACTCAGGGACATCACAGTGCATCACCAGTGCATCCCAGTGTGATGGGAAACCCCTGGTGACACCTGTGCCATAGCGTCGCTTTTGGTGTCTGTGGGATCCTCCTGTGCAATGGTGACTCCACCCAGATGTCCCTGGTGCCATGGGCACCCACCTTGGGCCCATCTCAAGCTTCTCAGTGTGGTGGAACCCTCCTGTCCCACAGACTGGCTGGTGCTGCAGGTGCCAGCACGGACTCTGCTGGAGGGGGACACGGCGACACTGCGCTGCCAGGTCATGCAGGACATGTCAGTCACCAAGGTGCAATTTTACCAGGATGAGAAGGATCTGGGGGAGTCCCTCACTAGGACTGAGCTGTCCCTGTCCCACCTGCAGCTGCACCACAGCGGCCGCTACTGCTGTGGGGGCTGGGCGAGCTTCAGTCTGTCACTGTCAGCACCAGTGACAGTGACAGTGCACGGTGAGCACCCCCATAACTGGAACTCCAATACCCTGACACCCCAGAGCCACTTCCCAGTGGACTCAGAGTCACAGTTCTCACCTCCCCTCTCCTTCCCAGAGCTCTTCACGGTGCCAGTGCTGGAGGGTCCCCCCGAGCCCACCAAGGGGTCCCCCCTCAATCTCAGCTGCTTCAGCACCTCCAGCCCCCTGCGGCCCCAAGCCCCCCTCCTTCACCTCTTCTACCGGGACAGGCAGTTGGTGGGGGGCCCGCAGGGGTCCCCTCTGCTCCTGGTGCCCGCTGTGGGGGTCTCCCACTCGGGGAATTACAGCTGCCAGGTGTGCTCTGAGGGGGGGGCCTTGCAGAAGAGAAGCACCCGGCTCCACATCACGGTGCACAGTGAGTGCGGGGATGGGCACGGGGAGCCCCCACAGCCCTCCCAGGTCTTCCATCCTTGCTCAACCCTCTGTGTGCAGCCCTGCCTTCCCAGGTCTCTGCCTGGGTCCTCCCAGCACCTTCCCTACTGCCTTCATCCCTCACCAGGTCCCCTCACTCCTCCCTAGCTGCACCTCTCTGTCTCTGAGGTCCCTCCATTGTCCACAGGTCCCACCATCCCTGAGTCCCCAAAACCTTCCCTGTGCTTCCCTTCAATGCTCTCCATATATCCTCTGGTTGAATCTCCCATCTCCACTGTCCACGGGGACAGGTCCCCTGTCCTTCTCCCGGCACCAGGGGGGCTCAGCCACACCGTTGAGCACTGGCCCCCACCTGGAGCTGCAGCACACTGGGGACCAGGACAGCAGCCACAGCAGTGCTGGGCCAGTGATGGGGACAGCGTGGCCGAGTGGCCTGCATTGAATGTCACTGTCCTGGGCAAGCAGGACCCTTGGGCTGAGGGTGATCCCACCCACAGCATCCCCAGTTCCACACATTCCCATTCCACGTCAACCCCCACACACCATCCCCAACCCACGCCAGGGCACAGCCCCCACCACTGGGTGTCACAGCCCAGGGGAACTGGGACCGTCTGGCTCCAGGTATCCCCACCCAGGACATCCAGGCCGTGGATCCCCAATGCCAGCTGTCACATGCCCCACTCCCCATCAGGTCACATCCACCCTACTGAGTGTGACCCTCCCAGGGGAGCGAGACCCTTGGGACTGGGATAATGGCCCCGTTGATATTCCTCATCAGATCCATCACATCCCACCCATGGCATTCCACGTCCCCCACAAGGTGACAGCCATCACCACCCTTGGAAACAGCAGCCCTCATCCCATGGTCACCTCACCCTCATCCCATCCTCATCCCTCACCCCTCATCCGTCACATGCCCTCATCCCACAGCACATGATGACCCCCACCACCATGGGGTCACTGTCCTGCCTGAAGGAGACCCTCTGTCTCCAGGTGCCACCACACAGACTCCCTCATTCCCCCACTCCAGGTGCCAGCCCCTCCCCCCAGCCTCAGCCCTGTCTCTGTCCCTGCTGTGCCCGTGGCCAATGCCACCATCACCCCCGGTCCCCTGTCACACCAGGTACATGCAGGTCACCCCGTGACCCTGCGCTGCTCAGTGCAGGTGGGCTCAGCCCCTCTCACCTTCACCTGGCTGCGGCATGGCCAGGAGGTGGCCCAGGGTGCCATCCTGGAGCTTGGGGACGTCGATGTGGGACATTCGGGCACCTACCAGTGCGTGGCCACCAACCAGCTGGGACAGGACGGGCACCGCGTGTTCCGGGCACTCAGCCCTGAGCTGGCCTTGGAGGTGACATCATGGGGACAAGGAGGCACAGGTGGGGTCACACAGGGTTCCTGTGTGGGTCTGAGACCCTCGGGTCATAGACGACCTGGGTTCTGCCCCGTTCTGTCCTTTGGGAGTGAAACAAATGGAACAGGGCACAGGAGGGGAACTCACGAGGTCACTGGGACTGCAGAGCCTCTGGAGGGACCCCAGTGACCCCAGTGTGCCCCCTCTATTTCCTGCAGTGGCTGCAGGGGTCGTTGGGTCCCTGTTGTTCCTGGTCCTGCTCATGGGTATCATCATGGCCTTTCACTGGTGTCACCGCATGGGTGGGTGACAATGGGGATGGAGGTCTGGAGAGTGGTGGGAAGGCCCCCAGAATACAGGGGCCATTGGGCAGCACCCACAGCCCCTGACTGGGGAGGGGCTGAGCCCCCAGTGACCTTGGCTCAGGGCCCTGGGGTGTCTGTAGAGGTGTTGCAGAGTTGTGCAGGGATGTTGGGGGTCCTATCAGGGATTTTTGGGGAATTCAGAGGGTTCTTCTCCACGCCAGGTTTGGGATTCTGGGGGCTCAGGGTGTTGGGGGAAGTGGGGTGGTGCAGGGTTTCTGAGGGGCATCAGGGATACTGGGGGGACCAGGCGGGAATTGAGGGCCTGATGGTGACTCAGGATGTCCATGGGTGGATGGGGGCCCCGGGGACTCCAAAGTCATCCCTCCAGTTTTCCTTTGCAGATGCCAGGAAGCACCAGGAAAGGTGAGTGCAGGCTCCAGCCATGATACACCTTTTACCCAAACCCCCAGGACCTCCCATCCCCTTCCACACACCCCCCCTTATTCCCACAGGGCCCACCCAGAGCCCCTGGCACCCACCATGGAGGATCCTCAGGTGACCTACATGGAGTTGCTGGGGCCACATGGGCAACCGTGGCAACCCAGTGACATCTATGACAATCTACAACAGAAGTTGTGACACTCTGGGAAGCAGGAGGCACTGGGTGACACTGGGGATGCTCCCTCTGTGGCTCCTGTGGTTGCCCGTCCTTCCAAGGGAGGTGGTCATGGGTCAGGGGGAGGCTGCACAGGGCACCCTGTGCTCCCCATTTCCTCTCCCACTACCCCCGGGGGCTCTCCCATCCCCTTTCCAGTACCTGCAGGGATCCCTAACCCCCATCCAAGTTCCTATTTCCCCTCCCAGTGCCCTTCTATTGCTCCCAGTAGATCCAGGTGTTTCCCATTGTGTCTCCCAGTACCCCTGTACTCCCAGTGGCTCTGCAATCCCCCTCTCAGCACTCCGAGTACACCCATGGCTCCTCATCTTTCCTCCCAGTGCCACGGGAACACAGGACTCCCTTCCCTGTTATTGGCACCAAAATGCAGCTTTTTGATTAAACTGTCAGAAATGGTGTTTCTTTGTTCAGCTCTGTTGGGCATTTAGGAATGGGATTCTCCAGTTCTGCGCTGACACTAAAAACCAGGGGCTGCTGCCCCTCTCCCTGCCAGTAGAGGCACAGAAGGCAAAGGTCCCAAAGGGCTGAGAGAAGAACAATTTCCTGCAAACAGCAACAAGAGAACAAAACCAACAGCAACAGCAACAAGGATCAGAATCCAAAGGGTCACAAAAGGAAGAATTTCCAGGGAATGCCCGCAAAAAGGAACAAACACCAGACCCTTCCCCTAGAACGTTTCCTGCACCAGAGGAACCTGGCAGGGCCCTGGACCTTCATTGCTCTGATGGCCAAAGTGGCCTTCAGGAGGGCCAGGATTCCCTTCTCCCCTTTCCCAAACTCCTCCTCTGCCACGTTCCCCACACAATGATGTCACAAAGGCCCTGTGGGTGTTCTGGAGCCTTCCACTTTCCTGGGCAGTTGGAATGAATCAATGGCACAGGCTGGGGCTGAGTTTCCAGTCAGTTCCAGGAGCTCTGGACACTCCCTCCATGTCAAGGCAAACTGTACCGTGCCCTCTGCTGCCAAAGGGATGGTATCCTGCTTTAAAGGTGTCTGCCAAGGAAAGCTGGAACCTCTCCTGGAATGGAAAATTTGACCACCTTCCCTACAAAGTATTATAACTTTGAAATTTCTGGGCTTTCAGGCAAAGGTATAGGAACAGGAATAACAGTTCTTTCCTAGAATATGTATAACACAATGTCCTAGTTTGAAAGACATGTGTCTGCTATGGAGGGGCAGGGCCTCCCTCGGACTGGAGAATTCAAATCCCCTCCCTCCAAATTACTATAATTTAGAAAATTAGGCTATTTTCTAATAAATTAGAGAAATTAAGCTCTCAGGCAAAGATATGGGGATAAGAATAACAGTTCTTTACTAGTATGTCTAACAAGGCAAAAAACCCAACAACTACAGCAATAACAGCCAAACAGAACCAGGAACCTCGAGGACTTTGCTTCACAAAGCCTGGGGCACTCTGATCTCTTGGGACTCCAAGAGCACCAAGCTGGAAGGGTAGAAAAAAAAATCCTGGGCTGGTGGATGAGATCTATCAGAAGCTCCACTGGTGGTAGCTGGAATGGCAGGGATGTCCCAGCAGGCGGTGCGGGGCCACAGCGTAGCAAAAAGCCTCAAAGCAGTGCCCAAGAATCGGCTGTGGTGGGACAGGGCTGGCCCAGCTCCAGCAGGGCAGGGGGAGGCGAGCTCAGAATTCCTGGGCACACGAGCAGATGGTGGTAGATTTCCCAGGACCAGATTTGGTGCTGACAGTGAGCTCCTCCCACAGCAAGCAGCAGCCTGGCCATCCTCTCTCTGATGCCGAGAGCAAGAGCGGAGCAGCTGCCTCTTGCTCCATCCTTTACCTGACCTCAAACCTCGTGGTACCTTGTGGTATCTTCTCCCCTCTGAGAGAAAACTCCCAGAGACCAAAAAAAAGGTGTAGCCCAGTGCTACACTCTCCTTTGGCCACCTCTTTGTTTTCCTCAAGAGCCCATAAGCACTCAGTACTTAGTTTCCTCGAAATTTAGGGGAAAAAAATCTGTAAGAAAAAAACCCCCAAATCTAACCCCCAACATTATCTGCCCCAAATTTTTTTCCCACACCAAAATATTACATCAAATTTAAAGCTTTAAATTATATATATACATGCACTACCTTAATTATATACACATATATATACATGCAGATATGGATACAGGCACAGTGTCATAGGTAGTTCACCCTAAAACAAGGTCCCCTTGAGGTATGCATCAGGTCTCTCCATCCTTTTGCATCACCCACCAGGTGCAACCTGGTCCATGGGTGAAGACAACCCCACGGATGGGATTGTCTTTGCTGGAGGTAGAATTAATCCAAACAGTTTTTACCAGCATACCTCTCATGTGTACCACTAGAACCTTATCTCCATCTGTTGTTTGCTAGGGCTCAGATTGGGCAGGGCCTGCTTGGCTGGTGGAACCTCAAGTGTTCACTAACGACATGGCCTTTGCTAAATTAATCTCCCAGTTCTTGAAAGTCCCCCCACCCCGTGCCCTCAAGGTGGTTTTAAGCAGGCCATTGCACCGTTCAACTTTCCCAGCCACTGGTGTGTGATAAGGAATATGGTACACCCACTCAATGCCATGTTCTCCATCCCAGGTGTTGATAAGGCTATTCTTGAAATGAGTCCCGTTGTCAGACACATTCCTCTTGGGGGTACCATGCCTCCACAGGACTTGTTTTTCCAGGCCCAGGATGGTGTTCCGGGAAGTAGCATGAGGCACAGGGTGAGTGTCTAACTAGCCAGTGATGGCTTCCACCGTGGTCAGCACATAGCGCTTGCCTTGGCGGGTTTGGGAGAGGGTGATGTAGTCAATCTGCCAGGGCTCCCCATACTTATATTTGGACCACCGTCCACCATACCATAGGGACTTCATCCACTTGGCCTGTTTGATGGCAGCACACATCTCACAGTCATGGATAACCTAAGAAATACTGTCCATGGTGTGATCCACCCTTCGGTCTTGTGCCCACTTAAAGGTGGCCTCTCGACCTTGATGACCTGAGGCATCATGGGCCCATCAAGCTAGGAACAACTCTCCCTTGTGTTGCCAATCTAAGTCTATCTTTGACACCTCTATCTTTGCAGCCTGATCTATCTGCTCATTGTTTTGGTGCTCCTCATTAGCCCAGCTCTTGGGGACATGGACATCTACATGGCGGGTTTTTACAGGTATCTTCTCTACCCGAGTGGCAATGTCTTTCCATTCATCTGCAGCCACATTGCCTTTCCCCTACTCTGCCAGTTGGCCTTTTTCCACCTTTCCAGCCAGCCCCATAAAGCATTGGCTACCATCCACATGTCAATGAAGAGGTAGAACTTTGGCCACTTCTCTCTTTCAGCAATGTCCAGGGCCAATTGAACAGCTTTGAGTTCAGCAAGATGACTCCATCCACCTTCTCCTTCTGTAGCTTGTGCAACCTGTCATGTGGCGCTCCACACAGCTGCTTTCCACTTCCGGTTCGTCCCCACGATGCGACAGGAACTGTCAGTGAAAAGAGCGTAGGGTCTTTCTTCTGCTGGCACTTGTTTGTACAGTGGAGCTTCTTCAGCATGTGTCACTTGTTCCTGCTCCTCTTCATCCATGAGACCAAAGTTTTCACCTTCTGGCCAGTTTGTAATTATCTCCAAAATCCCAGGGTGATTTGGGTTTCCAATACGGGCGCGCTGTGTGATGAGGGCAGTCCATTTGCTCCATGTGGTGTCACTGGCATGGTGGGCAGAAGGAGCCTTTCCTTTAAACATCCACCCCAGCGCCAGTAGTCAGGGTGCCACGAGGAGTTGGGTTTCTGTGCCAATCACCTCTGAGGCGGCTTGAACTCCTTCATAGGTGGCCAAGATCTCTTTCTCTGTGGGAGTGTAGTTGGCTTTGGACCCTCTGTAACTTCGACTCCAGAATCCCAGTGGTCAACCTTGATTCTCCCCAGTCATCTTCTGCCAAAGGCTCCAGGACAGACCATGGCTTCTGGCTGTGGAGTAGAGCACATTCTTCACACCTGGTCCTGTCCTGACTGGGCCAAGGGCTACTGCATGAGCGATCTCCTGCTTGATCTGGGCAAAGGCGTGTTCAGGGCCCCAGTGGAAATTGTTCAGGTAGAGAGGGCTCACAATCTGGTTGTGTGCAGGAATGTGCATTCTCCAAAAACCTATGGCACCTAGGAAACCTTGTGTTTCTCTCTTGCTGGTCAGATCATCATGGTGATCTTATTGATGACCTCGGTGGGAATCTGACGCCGTCCATCCTGCCACTTTACTCCCAGGAACTGGATCTCTCAGGCAGGTCCCTTGCTCTTCTTGATGGCAAAGCCGGCTTCCAGGAGAATCTGGATGATCTTCTCTCCTTTCTCAAACACTTCAGCTGCAGTGTTCCCCCACACGATGATGTCATAAATGTACTATAGATGTTCCGGAGCCTCACCCTTCTCCAGTGCAGCCTGGATCAGTCCATGGCAGATGGCAGGGCTGTTTCCACTCCTGGAGCAGTTGGTTCAAGATGTACTGCACGCCCCTCCAGGTGAAAGCAAACTTAGGCCTGCATTCTTCAGCCAGGGGAATGGAGAAAAATACATTAGCAATGTAAATAGTGGCATACCACTTTGCTGCCTTGGACTCCAGCTCGTACTGGAGTTCCAGCATGTCTGGCACAGCAGCGCTCAATGGTGGTGTCACTTCATTCAATGCATGGTAGTCCACAGTCAATCTCCATTCTCCGTCAGACTTGTGCACAGGCCAGATGGGGCTGTTGAAGGGTGAGTGGGTTTTGCTCACCACCCCTTGGCTCTCCAGCTCTCAGATCATCTTGTGGATGGGGATCACGGCCTCTTGATTTGTTTGATACTGCCGGTGGTGCACCGTCGAGGTGGCACCTGGTACTCGTTGCTTTTCTTTTTTCAGGAGTCTTACTGCAGATGGGTTCTGTGATAGTCCAGCAGGGTGTTCAATGCCTTAATGCCCTCTGCCTCCACAGCAGCTATCCCAAATGCCCATCTGAGTTCCTTAGGGTCTTTGTAATAGCCGTTCATGGGACCTCTGGGCCCATCACAATCGGATGTTCTGCCACTCCTTCCCAGTCAGGCTCCCCTCGGCTTCCAACAGAGTCAACTGCTGTGGTCCCCCATCACCTCGGCAATGGAAACAGGTTCTGTCCCCACATGTCCCGATGGCATTAGGGTACCCTGCGCCCCAGTATCGACCAAAGCTTCATATTTCTGTGCCTCTCATGTGCCAGGCCGTGGAATCCACACAGTCCAAAAGAACCGGTTTTCCCGTGCCTCTTCCTGGCTAGAGGCAGGGCCCCTCTAGCACTGGTTATTATTCCCTTCCTGGGCATACCCAGTAGAGGTTCCCTCAAGGGGATCCAACATATCGTCTTCACTTCTATAATACCTGGTGACTCCGTCATGGGAGGCTGAGGCTCCCTTCATTTTAGTGGAACCCCCTCGGTGAGTGTTTCTCTCCTTGAGCTCACAACCCCATGAGCCAGGACAGAAGTGGGCTTCCCATCCCACCTTCCCATGTCTTCCCCATGGTCACGCAGATAAAACCACAGTTCAGCTCGTGGGGTGTACCCTCTCTCTCTAGCTGGGGGACGTTGGTCTCTGACTCTGGGGGCCTGTGACTCGCACCAGTGACACATGGGAGCTGTTCCTCCTCATCTCCTCCCTCATCTCCCTTATCTCCTCTTTGAGCTCCTTAACCATGGAAGAGACCGGAGCCTGCATCGGGCCACTGATCATACTCATAATTTCTGAGCTCGTTGGCGACAGAACCCGCTGTCTCTCGGGTGGTATCAGGATTAATTATGGCAAGGAATAGGGTGTATTGACGTGGTCCACGAGTTGCCAGCATCCACAACACGTGCCCTGTGCATCTGACCTTGTCGGGGTCATTATCATGCTGACCACCCCTCCCAAAGAGCACCTCCAATACTGCCACTTCTCTCAGCCTTTGGATCCCCTCCTCAAGGGTCTTCTAGTCCATTGTATGATGGTGCTCCTGCACTCTGTCTCTGTGGACAAACCTCTCCCTTATACTCATTAAGAGCCGCTCCCAGAGGGAAAGGGGGCTTGGCTCTCTTACAAATACCTGATTTACACCTGAGTCCTGGGTCAAGGATCCCAAATTCTTTGCCTCACTACCATCCAGTTGCACACCTGTACCCATAAGGTCCCAGACCTGAAGTAGCCAGGCTGTATAAGCCTCACGTCCCCGTCGTGCAGTATCTTTTTGCAGATTGCATAGACTTTGATACAACAGCAACTTGGTGATGATCTCAACCTCTTGTTCCCCTACAGGTTGTGAGGACCCTCCTTTCTTATCCTTATTACCTGGGTGCTCTGATTTCATCTTGTACTTCTTTGTTTCCACAGGGGTGACTGCTGCTGGCTGTGACTGCCCCTGTGGTTCAGCTGGAACCTGGATGGTTGTAACATCTGTGGGTTCCACTGCTGCACCATCAGAGTCTCCCTTTACAGGGCAGGGGGAGGGTTTCCCACCAGCTGGGGCTAATGAGGCTAATGAGGCCACCACTGGGGAAATGTGCTCCTTCAGGATCTGGCCCATCTCCTTCACCAGAACCCCCACGCAGTCCGGGTGGTTCATTTCTGAGGTGGGCTGTGGGACAGGGTCAGGTGGTGAGCCAGCATCTCTATTCTGTGGGGCAGTGTCAGGCCCCATGGCAGTATTGCCAGTCTTTGGGGCAGTATCAGATGTCATGACAGTATCCCCAGTCTGTGGGGCAGTGTCAGGTCCCATGGCAGTATCCCCAGTCTGTGGGGCAGTGTCAGGTCCCATGACAGTATCCCTAGTCTCTGGGGTAGGTGTCTGTGCAGTGATCCAAGTCGACCTCACCACCTTATCTCTGAAGACTATTGAATAGACTATGACTATTAGCAACACTTGATAAGTATCTAGAGAGAACTTAAAGCCTTCAAAAGCTGCTGGGGTAGGCATAAAGAACTGGTTGAAGGGCTGGGAGAAAAGTTCTCATGCTGTCATTTCCTCACAGAAAGTACCATTCTTAAAGTAATCCCAAAAGCATACACTTAGTGTGTGATAGCCATGTATCTATGTGCTTGCCTTCCAGAGAAAGTTAAAAATCCATGAGTTCCTCACCTTATCAACCCATAAAACAAACTGGATAACAGCCACAGTAGCCTTAATTATAGGGTTCATGTTTAGATAAGGGCCTGCAAATGGGAGGAATACAGCCACAACCACATGCCATCCAAACCAGGGTAAGCTAGACCACATGGTGACACCTAACAAGGTTTCTATATCCAACTCACAGAAAAGAAAATATTAGGTTACTCAAGAACTGTTACTCCTTTTATTCCCCCTTCTTTTCTCAGTGCCCTCAAGCCCCACACTAGGGGGCTAAAATCTGTCTCGGTTTGAAAGACAGGTAATCTGCTAGGGAGGGGGACGGCCTCCCTTTGGAATGGAGAATTCAAATCCCCTCCCTCCAAATTATTATAATTTAGAAAATTAAAGGGGCTTTCAGGCAGGCGTATGGGATAGGAATAACAGTATTTATAACAATATAATGTATAACAAGGCAAACAAAGCGCAACAACTACAGCATTAATAATAACAGAACCAGGTACGTCAAGGGGCTTTGTTTAACAAAGCCCAGAGCAGTCCAATCTCTCGGGAATCCAAGAGCACCAAGCTGGAACAGTGGAAAGTCTTGAGCTGGAGGCGAGCTCAGTGTTCTGGGGCACATGAGCAGATGATGGTAGATTTTCTCAGGACCGGACCCGGTGGTGACAGTGAACTCCGCCCGCAGCAAGCAGCAGCCTGGCATCTCTTGATGCCAAGAGCAAGAGAAATAAGCTGCCCCCAGACCCCTCCTTACCACCCCCTCCCACCGTTTGGCCACCTCTTTGTTTTGGTCAAGCACACATAAGCACCCAGTAGTTAGTCTCCTAGCAACTTATGGGGAAAAATACTATAAATGACAAAGGAACAAACATAACCACCAACAGTGGTTTTTTTTGTTTTTTGTTTTTTTTTTAATTACCTTTCCTTGTCAGCTCTGGGCAGAGCTGTTGTAACTGTATCTGCCACTTGCCTGTGGCACTGTGGAGGTAGCCCAAAGGAGCTTCTCGGAGCTGTGTGCACAGGAATCCCCAGGGGCCCAGGCCGGGGCTGCTCAGTGGCCAGTGGGTTGTGCTGAGTGGCTGCAGCTGTGGACGCTTCCCTTGGAGCGTCTGCAGGCGTGGAATGTTGGGGCTGCCAGCGCTGCGATGTCACAGAGAGAGGGGAAGATTAGAAGGTTGGGGCTGCCCTGTTGCTGCCCCAGGCAGCCAGAGGTGCGGCAGCCCCCGGAGAGGACACACAGGCCGAGGCCGAGGTGAGAATGACAGAAGGGGCTGAGCTGAAAGGGAGGCAGAGGGATGCTGGAGTGGTGGCAAGGGCAGCCTGGGCATCTCTGGGAGGGGTGTGCAAAGGCCGGTGGAGCTGCGGCAGCCTCAGGGCTGTGAGCATTCCCTGGGGAGCCTGGTCAGTGGCGCAGCCGCCCACGTAGGGTATGGAGCTTTTGCTGCTGTGGGGCCCGGAGCCGTGCTGGCCCAGGCCCGGCCGTTGCCTGGGCTGGTGTCCCTGCTGGCCCGGGGCCCAGGTGGGACAGGGCCCAGCAGGGGCCTCGGCAAGGAGCCACAGCCCCCGGTGAGCTGCCGGCTGCCTGTGCTGGGCTGCGGCCTGAGGGAGGCAGTGGCCGCAGAGCTGATGAAGAGGAAAGAAAGCAAGAAAGAAAGCAAGAAAGCAAGCAAGAAAGCAAGCAAGCAAGAAAGCAAGAAAGAAAGAAAGAAAGAAAGAAAGAAAGAAAGACCAAGCAGAGCAAAGAAAGAAAGGGGGGAAATGGAAGGGAAGGGAAGGAAAGATGAAAGAAAGAGAGTGAAAGAAAGAAGAAATAAAGAAGAAATGGAAGAAAGAGAACTATAGAAAGAAAGAATGAAAGAAAAAAGAAAATAAAAGATGCAAAGAATGAACTAAATTTAAAAAGTCAGAAAGAAATGAAGAAGAATGCAAGAATGAAAGCAAGACAGGAAGGAAGGAAGGCAAGAAAGCGAGCATGAGTGAAAAAAAGAACTATAGAAAGAATTAAAGGAAAGATAGAAAGAATTAACTAAAATTAAGAAAGAAAGAAGAAAGGAGAAAGAACCAAAGATAGAAAGAAAGGAAGAAAAG
>JANPWX010018652.1:0-26956 GCA_024734555.1 Trochalopteron elliotii | reverse complement strand
GGAAGAAAAAATGAGTGAAAATAAGAACGAAAGAAGGAAAGAATGAAAGAAAGAAAGAACGAAAGGACAAAAGAAAGGAAGGGCAAAAGAAAGAAAAGAAAGAAAAGAAAGAGAATGAAAAAGGAAGTTACTTAAAGAAAAGGGACGGAGGGAAAAACTCCTCCTCATGAAACTACTCCCAAGAAACTACTGCCCAAGTGTGGTGGCATACAGCTGGCCTGTAGGCCTCACAATTACAATTAATTCCAATCTTATAACCGAATTGTGATTGATTATATAATTATCTTAATTATGTAACTCAACCAGTAAGGCCCATTGCAAAGCAGGCCCGGGCCATTGGAGGTTCAGGCTGCTATTGGCTGCTTGGCCAGGTGGCAACTGGCTCAGCTGATGAGAATTGACTGCACGTGCCTTCGTATCTATATAAGGAATAGAGGTCTGAATAAATCGGGCTGTTGCTGCATGATCCTCGTGTGTGTGTGTGTCGCTTCCCTCCCTCCTACACATCATTGCGATATCTGGTGACCCCGACGTGATCTCAACAGCCCCCGCGGGTGGAGCGGAGGAGGCAGGAAGGCAGCGGGAACAGCTGCCAGCAGCGTGCAGAGCTGCTCCCTGCAGTGTCCAGAGCTGCAGAAGATGGTGAGGAGAGCCACGTCTGGGTCCAGACCCTGCCTTGTTCCTAGAGGGTTTTAAGAAGAAACTGCCGGGATGGGAGCATGGGGCTCTACACCAGAGGAGTCTACCCTCCAGATATGGACATTTAGGCTATCAAAACAAGGTGTAAGCTATGACAATTGGGCTTTAATTGCCCTGCAAACCTGGTGCAAAAACCATGAACTGGACATTACTGAAGGGGCTGCTTTAGATTTTAAAACGTGGGACCGAGCTGGCAGGCATGTACTTCAAGCAGCGTCCACTGGAGACGAGGCTGCCATTGGCATTATCAAGCCACAGAGACTCACAATGGACCTGCTGAAGGACCTGCAAAGAGAGCGGAACACAAGGGTGATGGAGAGGACACCCCGGACTCCTGCTGAGATGGGTGAGGAGAACCGGGCGTGGGGAGAGCCGGCAGGAGGTGTGGCTGCCGCTCCGGGCGTGCGGGGCAGTAAAACGGCCGTGCGGGACCGAGCTGCCGCGGGCACCGGGACACTTCGCCCACGGAACGCCCCACAGCCACGCGGGATAGAGCCGCTGTGCTGTGCTGGGACACCTTGTCTGTAGAGCACCCTGCAGCCTCTGGAGACTGCCTTGGCAGCCCGTGCCAGCACGTACAGACAGCAGGACAGCCCCAGCCGAGCCCGGCTGCCCCGAAGCAAACACGTCACCAGGGGTGCCCGGACACCCAGCAAACGTTACACCTGGAAGCAGCGGCCGACCCACCGCAGGGTCCCAAAGTCGCTGCTGCCGCTGCACATGCGCCGCTGCTCCCAGAGCTGGAGTCACCCATGGGACACCCACTGACACTGGCCGGGAGATCTCCAGCTGGCTCTGACTCCCGGCAGTGCCAGGGGCCGTAGGAATCTGTATTAATTAGAAGCTCTTTGAAATATTTCTCCATAACCAGGATAGGAAATTTTCCTAATGAACTGCACCAGAGCAGAGGGAAATCAAGGCAGAGGCATGGTTTGTTAGGAAACCTCTCAGGAATTCAGTCATAATCCAGCTCCAAAGTTTCTGATACTGTTCATGGGTCCCACTGAGGGGCACAACTGAGAAAGTGTCCCCAGGTTCCAGTTAGAGCAGGAAATCGGAGGCAGAGATGACGGGGGTGGAGGGGGACAAAGAGAAGCCAAGTCTTGGTGCCCTGGGACACAGCAGGGTCTGTGCCACCAAGGGCTGGGAGGGGACACCTTGTCCTGAGGCCCTGGGGCCTCCTGGCAGAGCCTCAGCAAGGCTGCGCACTGTCAGCCCCTTGTCCTGCCCTCAGCATCCCCCCCACATCCCAGTGGCCTCAGGGATCTGCTGAGACCAGTCCCTGGGGAGCCTTGGGCAGGAATGGCCCTGGAGGGCTCCTCAATGCTCCCAGGGACTGCAGGTGTTTCAAAGGACTTTGGGTTTTGCTTTGGCCTGGGAGTCTCTGAGGGGTTTGTGCAATCATGGCCTCCAATTATCTGCTGTAATTAGTCCCTTGAGATGTTTTCTCAGTAACAACACTCAGTAGGGCTCATTAATGCCTCAAAGTACTCAAGAGTCACTGAAGTACTTCTTTTTGACACTGAATCCTCTCTGAGTGTTTTCTGCAGTCATGGCCTCCAATTATCTGTTGTAATGAGTCCCTAGAGAGGCTTTGTACTGACACTCAGTGGGGCTCATTGATGCTCTGAGATACTAAGTTTTTTGAGGTACTTTGGGTTTTCCTTTCCACACTGAGTCTCTGAGAGTTTTTTGGGAAATCCTGGCCTCCAATTCTTACTTCCAAGGAGTCCATGAGGAGCCTGTGTTGGGGATGGACCTCAGTGGGCCCCAGGAATGCTTTGAGACACTTTGGGTTTTTCCTCTGACTTGGACTCCTGGAAAGGTTTGTGCAATCTCCTCTCAGGCCCTGAGGGCTCAGCACCAAATGCACCACGGGGCTGTTATAAATGATTATTAGTCAATCGGATAAAAAACAAAGTTTTATTTTTCCAAATATATTTTTGGAATATATTTTTTTATATTTCCAAATATATATCTGAGACAGCCACAAGCAACATTTGATCGAATGCTGGGTGAAACAGGCAGCCGACAGCAAGGGTGCGATCCTGCCCTGTCCACACGTGCTGAATTTTGAGTCTGATTTTTATTCGGTTTTCTGTGCCCAGCAGCGAGTTCATTATGTTTCTGTTCAGTCTTCATATTCAAACACAATCTTTCACTCGGTGATGAATTTTGAACAGATTTCCTGGCACTAGGGTATATCTGAAAGGATTTTCCTGGAACCTCTTTTTGGGATGGTGATTTTTCACATCTCCGGGTCCTCCCTTGGGATTGGCATCAGTCACTTGATGGTCCAGGTGCCGGGGGTCCGATTTGATTAACGAGCCACATCCTGGCTAGCCAACCCTTTTCTCTTGTAAATTTAAGTTTCAATCTGTTATTTCACAGTTGCAAAGTAAGTCCTGGTATTTGTAAATGCCTTTCCAATTTCGGACACCAGGGCTTACTTTTTCAGTTTCAGAGTTACAAAGTACAATATTTCTAATACATTGTTTTATTCACTACATCTATTGCTGTTTGCTGCCGAGAGAGAAGACACGACAATCATTGTGATTGAATAGGTGCTTCCACTTTATTCCGTGTTAGTGCACATATTTATACATCTTCTAAGTAGCTCATTAGTAGGCACACATGTAAACTTATGATTGGTTGGCAAGTTAAAAGCTGTGTTTGCATTTTATCCGGTTTTGCTCTCATTCTCTCTCGTTCTGCTGATCACAGGCATCCTGATATTGTATAACTTGTTGCTTAAGATCAGGCTGACCTTGCCTAGGCGTTCTCTGGTGCAAGGCCTTCCAGGCCTCTTTCCTGCAGCCACATCTCCACAATTCCTCCTTTTTGTTTATGTGCTATAAAAGCTTGTGTAATTGCTTGATTAGCTAGCTGTTGCATACATTGCATTACACAGGGAACAATCAATAAGATAGCAATAATAACAACAAGTACTAACAATCCAGTCTTGACTAAGGATACAAGCCAAGGGGTAAAGCCAAGTTGAACCAGCCAGCTCGTAAAAGGATCTGATTTGGCCTGCAATTTGTGCATGTTATCCTTCAATTGGGCAAGCTGTCGGCGAATTGAGTTTGAATGGTCAGACAAATTCATATAACACATGCTTTCAAATTCTTCACATCCATGCCTTTGGACTAGTAATAAGAAATCGATAGCAGCACGGTTTTGTAACACAGCATGTCTTACGCTGCTAAGATCAGTTACTAAATTAAATAGGATGTTGGACATGATGTTAATTTGCTTACCTGTCCAACAAGCTAATCGCCGTAACTGTGTGAGGAGGGCTTGTACCCCTGCTACACTCGGGGTAAGGATGGAGGCAATGATCACTTCTGGGGGATCCCACAAGGCTACTTTGTCATTGCAGTTAGGACCCAACTGGGTCGTGGCACACTTATGGCGCCGTGTTAGACAGTGGGTGGCTGCAAACACTTGTGTTATGTTCGGGGCAAATAAGGTAAGCTTCCTTAGATAACAAGGTCCTCCAATGGCATTAGCGGGTATCCTAATCCAAGCACGGTCACTACATATCAAAAAATAACCCTGGGGCAACTGCTGGGCTTCCTTGGGTGATTTCAATTCCATAAGTTGATTGACACAGTACTTAGTTCTGTTAACTACATACTAATTGCTATTAGGAGTAACCTCATACCCTTTTGTAGAGATCATTCCATTTAAATTAAAATCAACACACTATTGGCCTGGGGCTGACCCTAGTAATCGCATTCTTGAACCTCTGAAAGGGATTGATTCGCATACCGCATCATTACCTGATCATGCATGCCATCTGTCTCATTCATTTCCAACCATTGACAGAAAAAGTTGCGAATACCGAACCAATTGCAGTATTCCTCTTGTGCTATTGTCTCGTTCTGCCAATGGGAAGTGTAGCTCTTCCATGCTTCCCCAGCACATTCTTGTTTTCCAATTAAACAAGTACGAAATGGATCAGAGGGCATGGCAAGTGATAAACACAAACTATCTTGACCAGATGGATTAGCCCAAGTTACTCACATGTTTTGCCTGTCGTCTCTTTTTGGTAGCTCTGTGAGCCCATCTGCGACAGCACACATCTTAATCAGCAGGATCCACCTGGTGATTCTGGGGTATCCCCACCCCATGTTTGCAGATTGTCTGCAATATACGAGTAGCTTTTTGTGCCAGCAGGCGACACACCTCCCTCTCTATTGAAAATGCCAATTCCAGCCTATCTCTTTGACCTAAATCTTGAACAAGGCTTACTGCCTCTGGTACAGTACCACACCCTGTGTATTCCTTTATGGGCTTTTGCCAATTATAACCATGCCAATAGAAGGAGCAGCATGGGCACCACGGAGTTGCAAGTCGCTGCTGAAAAACTCACCACTGTCTGTGACTAGCCCCACAATATATTTTTATCCAAGCATCACAGTTAGGCTTGCCGCAGTGTAGACAGGTAGAACACTTAATCAATCGTGGTTGGGTGCTTTGTAGTTCATACAACAATGCCAGTACATCAGTCCTGTTTTTCACTATTAGAAGATGAGGCCACACTGGCTGGAGCCGGGCTATCACAGGCCGGATGATCAGGAGCAGGCGATGTCGCTCTCGTTCTGCTGGACTGCTGGGTGCTGTCATTTACTGCTCGCGTCCAACAGCTGGGAATCCACACAGGACCTGTGGGTGTAAGCACACACATGTGACCTCAACCAATATATTGTACTTCAGCAGGCCCATTCCAGATTCCAGTTTTGGGGTCTCTGTACAACACTGTTGGCTTCTTTATTGACTGTGTGGGTGATTGGTTGCCGACTTCTGTATGTCTCATAGCGGGAGGGTCATTACTGTCTTCAAAAACACATAGGTGATTTAGGGTGAACAATGCAACAGCCAGTTGAGTGGCTGGATCACGCTCCTGCTTGAGCTTTTGCAAATACTGTTTCAGTGTGCCGTTAGTTCTTTCTACTATGGCTTGTTCAGTAGGGGAATGCGGAATGCCAGTCATATGGTTGATTCCCCATTGTTGACAAAAGCTCTTCATTCCTCGACCATTGTATGCTGGTTCATTATCTGTTTTCAGTCTTTGAGGGACTCCCATAACTGCAAAACAGCTGGTTAGATGACGGCGTACGTGTATCCACTTTTCACCAGCTTGTGCTGTCGCCCACACATAATGACTATAGGTATCAATGGTCACGTGGAGGTACTTAAGTCGTCCAAAGCTTGGGTAATGCATGACATCCATTTGCTATTGCTCATTGGATTTGAGTCCTCGAGGGTTCACGCCAATGCCTAAACCCACTCCCTGGTTAATAGCTGCACATTCTGGGCACGCTCGTACAATTCCTTGTGCCTCATCCATGGTAATTCGATAGGCTTGGTGTAGTCCTTTGGCATTTTGGTGAAACCTTGTGTGCGCTTCTCGTGCCAGCGTGAAGTTTCCGATGGGAGCTTGCACTGTGGCTACGAGTCGGTTGGCTCTAGCATTACCTTCTCCGAGACCGATATCCCCTTGATGACTGCGGATGTGAACGACTGCATACGAACAAGTGCGTTGTTTTATCGCTCTTTGTAACTGTAGCAGTAATTCCATCAAACGCTGGTTGCACAAGTCCTTAATATCTGCTTGCTCAATACGAGTCACCACTCCTGCTACGTACAAGGAGTCAGTTATAATGTTCAGGGGATCACACATCCATTCAGACATTGCCCATGTGACTGCAGCTAACTCCAGAGTCTGTAGTGAGTCTCTAGGATCGGCAGTTAACAGTTGAGAGCACCATACTCCTTCTTCTTGCCAGGTGATTGCAGCTCAACGAGACCGCTTCCCTGCATCAGTATAGACAGTGCGGGCTCCTGCTAATGGAGTAAAAGAGAGCTTTGGTCGCTCTACCCAATCATATTGCTGCATCCATTGCAGTATAGACCATGGTAATGACTGTGTCGGATAGTGGTAGGCGTGTCTAACAACGCCTTTTGGAGTGGTTCTGCCACAGCTAAGTACCAGTCCAAATCCTCTCATTTCACTGGCAGATAAATAGCATCAGGCACTTTTCCTGCAATGCTGAGCAAACCTTTCCCGCCTGCCTGGATGAGCCGAGCGATCACCAAAATTTTTTGATCAATTGTTGTTTTAGGCTGCAGTGGGGGAAACAACCATTCCAGGACCACTACCTCCCCCTTTTTGTTTATATGGACAAGGGCAGCCAATAGTTCACGAGGATGCTGTAACACAACCAAAGCAATAGGCAACTGTAAATCTACACGTGATATGTGTTTAACAGGAATCAAGTTCAGAATACGCTGCAATGCTGCATGTTGTTGAGGCGAAAGGTGAACTGGAGCAGTTGGATCTGTGCCTCTGAGAAGAGGACTGAGTTCCTTCAGCAGATGCTGAGGTATACTAGTGGACGGGCGGAGCCACTGCAGGTCCCCCATCAACTTTTGCATATCATTCAGTGTCTTTGGAGTGTTACGGATGGTAAGCTTTTGTGCTGTAACGGCAGCTGCAGTAATGATGAAACCTAAATATTTCCATGGGGCCTGTCGCTGGATCTTTTCAGGTGCCACCGTTAGACCTGCCTGTGCGCAGGTAGCACATATGGTGGTTACATTAGCATCAGTCCATTGTTCAGCCTGTGCAAAAAGAATGTCATCCATATAATGATATATATATGCTTGTGACCAACGTTGTCGCAGAGGCCGCAGGGCCTGACTCACATACAACTGACAGATCATGGGCGAATTACACCTTCCTTGCGGTAATACTGTCTATGCAAACTGCTGTGCTGGTTCGCCACGGTTTATAGCTGGAAGTGTAAAAGCAAAACGTAAAGTATCTGCTGGGTGCAGGTTGATGGTAAAGAAATAGTCCTTAAGATCCGCAATTAAAAGGTCCCAGTCTTTTGGCAACATCAAGGGAGCCGGCATTCCAGGTTGTAGGGCACCCATGGGTTGCATGCATGCATTAATGGCACACCGGTCATGCAGCAGCCTATACTTCCCAGACTTCTTCTTGATAACAAATATTGGTGTATTCCAGGGACTCAATGAGGGCTTAAGGTGTCCTTGTGAAAGCTGCTCTGCCACTAAAGCATGTGCTTGTAAAAGGCTTTCCTGCCGAAGCGGCCATTGATCAATCCACACTGGAGTATTTGTAATCCATGTGAGTTTAATTGGGAAAGCCCATTCAATGACCGCTAATGAAAAGGACGGTTATTATTTGTGAGGACTAGTCCCAACTGAGCCATTACATCACATCCTAAAAGGCCTTCAACTTTATACGGGAGTTGCAAGACAGACACTTCAGTCTGTACTGTGGTGCCATCGACTGTAAGACATAGGGGAGGGCTTCGGCGGGCAGTGTTGTGTCTACCTACTTTTTCTACCGTGCTCCGAGTGTACCAAAGTGGCCAATTGTTTTCATTGATAATAGTGATGTCAGCCCCCGTGTCCAAAAGAAGAGTAAGTTGTATCCGTTGGCCTTTTAGTTCCAAAATTGCTACATGTTTTGGCCGCTCTGAAAGGCCCAGTGTTAGGAATGCTGATCCTCCTGTAAAGCCAAGGCCACGATCTCCTCTTTGTGTTTCCGAGCAATGTTCCGGAGCCAAGGCTGAAAATGGTAACAATTGAGCTATTCGAGTGCCAGCTGGAATAATCACCGGAGGGTACAGTGTTCGTGTTAAAATGCAAATTTCGCCTGTAAAATCAGCATCAATAAGTCCCACAGTAATATCAAGTCCCTTTAAAAAGGTAGATGAGCGTCCCAAAAGTGAAGCAGGAACTGGCTGTCCCTGATAAGTTACTGGTCCTTTTACCCCAGTGGGAATAGCCACAGGACGATTGTCCTTAATAGAAATGTCTATTGCGGGTGACAAGTCCAGGCCGGCTGATCCTGAGGTGTAGGCACGAAGGGACAAGGCAGGACGGAGGGGTTGGCAACTCCGGTTACTAGGGCTGCTCTTGGTGTTGTCGCGCGGCGGCCCTGGGCGCTCCTCCTGCCGTTTCCCTGTCTGCGATGGCATGCAGATGCAGCATGAGTATCAGTCCGGCAGGCTGGACACCACACTGATGCCTGGGTGCATTTATGGCGCATATGTCCTGGATTTCCACAGCGGAAGCAGGTTATTTTCCTGGCTGAAGCTCGTCCAGTTCTCGCTGCAGTTGCTGCCCGCAGCGGTGCCAGGGCGGCCAATACCTGCGTCTGCTGCTCCTGCCCTCCTCGCAATGCCTCCTCCAACTGCTGAACAGCTTCCACTGACTCTTTCACTGCTTCAACTAACATAGCCTGAGGCCCAACAGGGACTCTACTCATCCAATCCAGCACCTCCTCAACAGATGCATTACCTGGGAGCGAAGCTAAAATTGTCCTGGTAGCCGGATTACAGTTTTGCAGCAAGCACTGTCTCAGTAAGGCACCTTTCATCTACTCCTGTATATCTGGAGTCTGATCTATGGCAGCTGACACCTTATCCACAAACTGAGCAAATGGTTCCTCTCTGTCCTGCATGATGTTCATGTAGGTGGGCATTCTTACTGATGTTTTAACTCTCCCCAATGCTTCTAAGGCAAGTTGCATGGCCTCCCTTAGCTTATCAGGATCTCACATAGCTTGATGATCTGGATTAGAGAATGGTCCGGTTCCCATTAACTCTTCGACAGTGACCCCATATAAGGGATGCCCTTGCCCTCTTTGAGCATTGGCACTGCTAATACACAGGTCTTGCCAGTGAGCTTGCCAAAGCAATTGTTGAGACGGAGTTAGAATCATTTTCATAATGGTTCAAATGGAATATCATTTTGTAACAAAACATTTGCACCCCAAGTATAATTTAGTAGCTGTTTGGCAGGCTCACTATGGATACCTGATTCATTCACAGTAGCATGTAGTTGGGTAAGAATTTTCCAATCCAGGCCAGTAATAGTAGCCAGCATCTCTACTCCCTGGGGGGTCTGTTGTTGGGTATAAGTGACTGGAAAGGCCTGAGCTACTGCTTCATGCAGGATTTCGGCAGCTTGCATATCTCTAGCAAGAACTGCCTCTCGGTGAATGTTTTGCCACATACGTGCCCTTGAACGGGTTAATCGAGGAGCTGGTATGGGCTTTTGTGGGGGTGTAGTTTTGGTATCAGTCACCTCCTCACGGTGATCTGTAACTGCCTCCTCCTCCCACTCCTCCTCCTCACCCGAAGACAAAGGGTCTACAGTTTCTTCCTTAACAGGTTCTAAGAAGAGGTTGGAGGTGGAGTTGTGAGGAGAGGGATTTAAGCATGGCAGCGGAGGGGCAGAAGGGACTGCAGAGGAAGGTGGCATAATAATATTGTTCACTCTGGGGGGTAAGGGAATATGTTGTTTTCCTAACTGTATCATTCCCTCAGGGGGTTCAGGAGGTGCCTGCCCTGACAATGCAGACCGTTGCATTCCTGTGTCCCCCTTCTCCTGGCCACTGAGTATATTGTGTGCCTTCTGAGCAACACTCTGTTCTGCCTGGTGCTGAGCCAAACAATTAGTCACTGTTTGCCAGGGTCGTGCCACCTTCTTAGCTGCCTTCTCCTCATCTATTACTTTTTCTCATATTACATCCCCCAATCTACGCCACTCTTCTACACAGAACACTGTGTTAGGATCCTCAAAACAACCCTTAGCTACCCCATACGCTAACAGCCCCGACAAATCTTTTTTCAGATCTATATCTGATACCTTTCGCTTCTCTAGAAAGCATTTTAATAGGTCATATGCTGCTTGCCTTTCCATCCCCCGTCTAACCCGTACCGGATTTTTTTAAGATGCGAGGCAGCAGGCACAGGTGGCAGGTTCCCTCTGTAGGGTCGCCCTGGGCAGGTCTCCTCGATAGGGTCGCCTGACGAATTCTCAGCTGAGCTCTCTGTATGCCCAGTGCTTTCCTGGCTCATGACCTATCTCGGCGGCTGCAGCTCTGTAGCTTGATTTATGTCCGTAGCCTGGATCATGTCACCCGTGGTCCGCAGCCTGGATCACGTCGGGGTCACCATTTATTGCTGTTTGCTGCCGAGAGAGAAGACACGACAATCATTATGATTGAATAAGTGCTTTCGACTTTATTTCGTGTTAGTGCACATATTTATACATTTAGTTAAGCATACATATAAGTTTATGATTGGTTGGCAAACTAAAGGCTGCGTTTGCTTTTACATCAATTTGCTATTGTTCTCGCTTTGCTGATCACAGCTTTTATTCTTTTCTCAGTCTGTTAATCACAGGCATCCTGTTATCATATCACTTGTTACTTAAGATTAACTGTCCTTGCCTAAGCGTTCTCTGGTGCAAGATCTTCCAGGCCTTGCTCTTGCAACCACATCTCCACACACACTGATGTGAGACTTAGGAAGGTTTGAAGAGAAGAGAAGCTTCACAAGCTTCAAAGAGGTGGGATGTAACCAGATTTAAAACCATCTCCACCTGCTGAGCACACACAATGCTTGTTCTTCCAAACCCACTGGCCCATGGAACTGCACAATGCCCGTTGTGTAAGAAGGAGAATTGGAAAGCAACCAGCTCCAGCTGTGCCAATGTTACAGTCCACTAGGCCATCAGGTGTGACTCTGGCATCACCAACCACCAGGGACCACCAAAGAGACCCTGAGGACAGAAGAACACATCTGTGAAGGGGAGGGAAAATACATTAATGATTTCAGGGAAATGGTTATCATCTGTATGTTTATTCTGTGATAATCACTGAATATGTATGTAAAATGCAGTCTGTAAGTAGGAACTTTCCTGTACTCAGCATGCACAGCTTTGGGAGGAGCTCTTCCTGCTTGTGCATGTGGCTGAATAAAGAATGCTGCTTTTTCCTGCCCCCCTGGTGTTAAGCAATTTTATTTATTTTTCCCATTTTTGGTAGCAGTGTCACAATGGCCCCTCACTTCCGTGGGCCCTGCAGTGTCACAATGGCCCCTTGGTTCCATGAGACCCTGTAGTGTCATAATGATCTCCTTGGCTCTGCAGTGTTACAATTGGACTCCTGGTTAGAGGAGACCCCAAAGTGTCACAAAGGATCCTTGTTTCCACAAGGTCTCATTGTGTCACAATATTCTCATCAATTCAATCAGGCCCCACAGTGTCCCAATGGCCTACTTGGCTCTGCAGTTTTAAAATGGCCCTTGGTTCCATGAGGCCCTGCAGTGCCACACTGACCCTGGGTTATAAGAGACCCCACTGTGCCACAATGATCCCCTTTGCTTTCACAAAGTCCTGGAGTGTCATAACGTCCCCTTGGTTCCTTGAGGCGCTGCAATGTCACAATGGACCACTCAGTTCCATTGGCCTCCCCTGTGTCACAACAGTTCCTTGATTCCATGACCCCTTGCAGTGTCACACTGCTCCCCTTGGTTCCACGAGGCCCTGAAGTGTCACAATGGCCCCTTGGTTTTGCAGTGTCACAAAGGACACTTGGTTCCATGAGCACCTGCAGTGGTACAGTGGATTTCATGGTTCCATGAGATCCCAAAGTGTCACAATGCTCTCCTTGGTTCTGAAGTGTTCAAATGGTTCCTTGGTTCCTTAAGGCCTCAAAGTGTCACAGTGGTCTCCTGGGTTTCAAGGGGATCTGCAGTATCACCATGGACATTTGGATCTGTGAGATGCCACATGTCACAATGCTCTCCTTGTTTTCACAGTGTCACAATGGTTTCCTTGTTTCCATGGGGCTCTGCTGTGTCACATGGGGCCCCTTGTTTCCATGGGGCACCGCAGGGTCACAAGGGTCTCCTTGGTTCCACAGTGTGACAATGCACCCTTGGTTACAGGAAGCCCTGCAGTGTCACAATGGACATGTGCAGGGCTGGAACACCTCTGCTCTGGAGCCAGGCTGAGAGAGCTGGAGCTCTTCAGCCTGGGTGTGAGGAGGCTCCAGGGAGACATTGGAGCCCATTCCAGCACCTAAAGGGGCTTGGAGAGAGCTGGAGGGGGACTTTGGACAAAGTGACAGGACAAGGGGGAATGGCCATGAGGGGAAGGAGGGCAGGTTTAGATGAGACAATGGGAAGAAATTTATCCCAGTGAGGATGGTGAGGCCCTGGCACAGGCTGCCCAGAGAGGCTGCAGACTCCCCACCTCTGGAGATGTTCAAGGCCAGGTTGGATGGAGCAATCTGGTCCAGTGGAAGGTGTCCCTGCCCATGGTAGGAGATCAGAACTGGATGATCTTTAGGATTCACACCCAGGCCATTTCATTATCCTAGATTTGCCCCTCCCTGCCCTCATTTAGCAGCAGGTTGACATGTTTCTTTTGCAGACACAAAAACTGAATCAACTTTGCTCTGGATGTTGCCTGCAGCCTCCATCAGCCCCAGCTGAGCTTTGGCTTTCCTAAACACATGAACACACACTCAGGTCAGATTTCTGAATTCCTCCTCTCTAGCTTGTCCTCACTTCCCCCTCCTGGTCCTTGTGTTGTGGCTCATCCCTGTCATTTGTCCCTGAGGCAGCACAGCCCCCCTGGCCAGCACAGGCCCCTCGTCCCCCTCAGCAGACACGGCACAGCACAGGGGGTGTTTTGGGTGGGCACATGTTCCCCACCAGAGTGTCCACACCAGACCTCAGTGTCCAGTTCCAACACCCACATTCCATGCCAGGGTTCACAGAGAGCCCTGCCCTGGGGCCTGCCAAGGGCTGGGTGAGGAGGGAGCCTGGGCAGGGCTGATGCTGCCCCTCCAGCAGTGCTGAAATGGGCAGGAGGAAGGAGATAACCACAGAACAAATAGACCAATAAACTGGGGTGAGTGCCCAGGTTGTGCCAGTGGCTGATGGAAGAGTCTGGAGGGATGGTCAAAGCCCTGGGGCACCTTCTCCCACTGGCCATGGCTCCAAGGCCACAGAGCAACCTCCTCAGTGCTGCACCTGCCTGTGTGAGATCCCTGCCAGGGGACTGGCACAGCACCACACACCTGCTGGAACGTGTCCTGGCCCTGCAGAGTGACACAGCTCAGCTGGCATGGGTGGGTTTTATCTCCTGGGCACTTCCCAGTCTAACCCAGCTTCTGCCCAGCTCATTTTGGATGAGCCCCATGGCAGTGCCTGCTCTGGGCTGCTCCAGCATTGGCTGCACTCACCCCACAGCCCTGGCCCCCTTGAAGGGCTCAGCTGATGCTGAGGGGCAGAGAGGGAGGTCAGCCTCCCCAGCAGCCCCAGGGCTGCAGCTCCCCATGGCAGGGGAAATGGAGCTCAGTGACAGTGCACAACTCCTGCTCCTGGCTCCAGGAGATGCCCAGCACAGGCTGCCTCTGCCCACTCAGTGCCAGCCCCTCTCCCCAGGCCAGCACAGCAGTCCTGGGCAGGGGAGAGAGGGGCCTGGCCAGAGCTGGTGCCTGCAGCAGCAGCTTCCTCTGCATTCCTCCCTGCAGGCACAGAAACCCTCCCTTGCTCTTCTCCCTGGACATCCCTTTCCCCAGCTGGGTGTGCCCTGGCTGGCCGGGCTGGCTTGTCCTGCTGCCCCAGCTCCTGCTCCCCACAGGGCCCTGAGCTGGCACTGCTGCTCGGGACACACCAGGTTCTGCTGCTGTCCGTGGCCGGGGCTGCAGGGAAGCAGCAGCTCCAGGGGAAGGTTGCAGAAAGGCTCTGGGCACTGAGGCTGAAAGGGGCACCCCAGGGTGTGCAAGTTCTGTATGTGGGAGCTGAGCTTGTGACCCATTGAGCCCTCCCAAATGCTGGGGCTGCACCTCCAGCTCCAGAGGAGATGGGACAGATGGGAGTAGAGATAAAGAATTTGTGCTGGATTCTTTATTGTGTTTGCTTATCCAGGTGACCTGGATCCATATGTAGAGGATGTGTGTTGTGTCAGATCACACTGGCAGAGTGATAAGAATAATATTATTTAGCTGAAAATAATATGTCATGCATAATACACTATGAGAAAAAAAAGAAACCTGTGATCAGAAGAGCATCTGAGTTTTTCAGAGGATGAGAGACTCATTGATGTTCCAGTACTCAAACATGTTCAAATACATTCCTCAGTGCATCTTTGAGATGAGAGGTCATCACCAGAGGCCAAGGCCAGCCAGAGCTCTCTGTCCTAGCAGCTTTTCTTTGGGAGAACACTTGCATAAAGGGAATTTTTCAGGGGAAGTATCAATTTTGACTGTGGGCACCTGGATAGAAGGATGGTTCTTTTCCATAGGAAGGAAATCACTGTGCCCCCCAGTTCTCCAGGGGCTCATGAGAGGCAGCCCTCAGCATTCCATGATCAGCTGGATGTTTTAGGTGGCCCCAGGGAGGCCAAACCAGTCAGATCTGTTCCATTTTCCATGGGTTCCACAAGGCCCAGCAGGGTCACAGTGGCCCTTTGGTTCTGTGGGGCCCTGCAGTGTCACCATGGTCTCCATGATTCCATGGGGCCTTGCAATGTCACCATGGTCTCCATGGATCCACAGTGCCCTGCAGGATCACAATGGCCCTTTGGTTCCACAAGGCCCTGTAATGCCACGATGGCCTCTTGGTTCCACAAAGCCCTGCTGCTTCACACTGTCCCCTTGGGACCATGCAGCCCAGCAGTGCCACAGTGATCCCCTTGGTTCCACGAATTCCCACAGTGTCAGAAAGGTCCCCAAGATCCATGGCACCCCTCAGTGTAACAGTGGTCCCTTGCATCAATGGTCCCTCACAGTGCTACAATGGCCCCTTGGTTCTACAGGGTCCCCACAGTGTCACCTGGTTCCATGAGGTTCCATGAGGCCCTGAAGTGTCACCATGGTCTCCACTGGAAGGAAAGCACAAAGCCCCAGTGTTTCCAGGGGCTGATGAACGGCAACCACCAGAGGCCAAGACCAACCAGAGCTGTCTGTCCTGGCAGCTTTCATCTGGGAGCAATGGAATAAATATCTTAGATTTCCTATCTTGAATATATGGAATTTTGGGGGCAGAATCCCAATTTCAGGCATGAGTGCCTGGATGAGAAGGCCAATTCTTTCCCATAGGAAGGAAAGAACAGAGCCCTAGTATTACCAGGGAAAATTAAAGGAAACCACCAGAAGCCAAGGCAAGCCAGGACTGTCAGTCCTGGCATATCTTGTCTTAGAGAAACCCTTGCATACAGTGAATTTTGGAGAAGTACCAATTTTGGCCATGGGTGCCTGTGCAGGAGGGATGGTTCTTTTCCATAGAAAGAAATGCATGGAGTCATGATGTTTCAGGTGTGAATGAAAAGAGACCCTCAACATGCCGAGGTCAATTGAGCCAATCAAGCCAATCCAACCAGACCTGTTCCCTGTTCCCCTTGGATCCACAGGGTCCCACAGTGTCACAATGGTGGTGTTATATTGGATCCTTGGTTCCACTGTGCCCCACTGTGTCACACTGACCCCTTGTTTCCATGGGGCCCCACAGTGTCACAATGGTCCCTTGTTTCCATGAGGCCTTACAGTGTCCAAATGATTTCCTTGTTTCCATGGAGCTGCACAATGACACAATGGACCCCTTGGCCCCCCTCCATGAGGCCACGCTGTGTCACAATGGACTTGACATTCCATGAGGGCCAACAGAGACCTTGAGGTTCCATGAGACCTTGCTGTGTTGCAATGGACATCTCGTCTCATTAACTTTCATACTGCCAACAACAATCTCCTTGGTTTTGCAGTGTCACCATGGACCCTTTGTTCTATGAGGTCCCACAGTATAACATGGTCACCTTGGTTCTGTGAGGTTCAGCAGGGTCACAATGGCCTCCTTTGTTCTACAATGCCTTGCTGTATGAGAATGGCCCCTTGGTTCCACGAGGCCCCACAGAGTCACCATGGTCTCCTTGGATCTGGATTGTCACAATGGACCTTTAATTCCATGCAGCCCCGGTGTGTCACAGTGGCCCCTGGGTTCCATGAGCTTCTGTTCTATGAACAATGGTTCCATTGTTCAAACAACGCCTTGCTGTGTCACAATGGACTCTTGGCTCCATGAGGTTCCAGAGTGTCACAATGGTCTCCTTGGATCTGCAGTATCAGTGGACCATTGGTTCAATGTGGCCCTGCTGTGTCTAAAAGGATTTTAGTTTCATGAGGTTCCAAGGTGTCACAGTAGACTCCTTCATTATGTGAGGCCCCACTGTCATCAAATTTACAAAATATCAGAAGAGTCCTTATAACTAATTTGATGTTTAAGAGGACATCACTTATTCAGGCTTTAGGTCCAATATGTGGTAACTCCTAACCTTACATGTGTGATAAATGAAGATAAATCAGCTCCAAGTTGTGAAAGTTACAATGTTATAGAGTTACTTGTTATAAGGTTATGTTGTTAAATTGTTAAGTTGTTCACCTCGTTCTGTACCCCTTCCCCCGAAAACCCCCTTACCTTCCCTCCTTCGTCACACTTCATTGAGTTAAGCTGCTGCTGCTCCCCGGCATCTCCGCTTGTCACTCCTGTTGCTGTTTCACCTGCCTGTTCCTGGTCTGTCCCACTGGATTGCTCCCTGCCTGCCCCACTTCATACTTCCGGCCGGATCCTCTTCCTACTTCCTGCCAACAACCGGCCTGCCAATCAAGCAGCTGCTGCCACCCTTATGCAAATCGCAGGGCCCAGCTGCAAAGTGGGACCAAATTGTCGCTAAAAGCCCCTAATCAAAATGAGCCCACTCAAGATTCTAACCTGCAGGAGACAACACCAGACTGAGAATACCCTAAAGGATTTATGAACAATCTCCGGTATCTCACCATGACTTGAAAAAAACTAGAAGAACAAAACACCCCTAGACCCCAAGAGCCAGTTTTGAGTTCCTGAGGACTCCCGCGTGGGCGAACTCCCGGCTCTGCAGCGGCATTCTGCAGCTCCGACCCAGCACCACCTCCTCAGCGGTGGCAGCGGACACCACCAGCGGCGTAGGGCATCCCTTTGAGCCACCCCTCCAGAGCTGGATAATAAAGGCATTAAAAGGAGTAAACTTGGTCTCCTGCCCTGTTTATTACAATTTGGGGACTCGTCCGGGATAAGCCACGCCCAGAAGAGGACCAGGACGGGAAGGCGCCGCCCGGCCTTGGGCCTCCTGGATAGCTGGCCTCCTGGACCAGAGGACAACGATCGCCAGCCTCGAGGGACACCGCTGAGGAGCACCGGTAAGTATACACCGGTGGCGGGAGTGGAGGCGAGCGAGTGTGTGAGTGGATGAGAGGGGGGCCGGCAGCTCGGACCCCCCAAGCGAGTGCGGACTCCTGAGTACCGCGGTTCCGGACTCCCGCGAGGGGGCCGGCCGGGAAAAGGAGGAAGCGGGTGGATAAACGGGTGAGAGAGGCGTCTCCAGGGGCATAGCGGGCCCCCCTCCGGGCGTGCGGAGGAAATTTAGAGTGTGAGTGGCACGTCCAAGAGTGACAGGTAGGCTTCCCCATTAAGGATAGGGGTAGGCCCCTCGGGCCCAACTAAGCACGCAGGAGGGCTCGAGGAGTGATAGGCGTGCACTACACTGGCTGGGGTTACCGCCCAGGGCACACGGGTGCTGGCTGTGGTGGCGGCTGGGATCAAGCCACTTTCGGGGGCTCGTGAGGGCGGACTGGGGGTAATTCACAGGGTGTAGGGAGAGAGTGAGAGGTACTGGCTGGTGTTACAACCTAAAGGCTGGGGTAATTACCGAGTACCAGGAAGAAAGAGCTGCGCTGGCCGTAACCACAATCCGGAAGTGGTTGTCGGGGGCAGGGTGTGAGAGTTAGGGAAGGGTCCCAAGCACAAGAGACCTGAACATAGGGAGAGAGAGTGAGTTGTGCACTACATTCCCAAGTGCTGGCTGTGGTAGTGACCGAAACCCTAAGGGCGGGTCGCACGGACTACTTTCGGGGGCTTGTGGTGTGTAGGGAGTGAGTGAGAGTACTGGCTGGAGTAGTGGCCGGCGGGTGGCTGGGCTACTTTCAGGGTACTGGAGCGCTGGCTGTGGTAGCGGCTGGAACCCTAAGGGCGGGTTGCCCAGGCTACTTTCGGGGGCTCGTGAGTGAGGGTACTGGCAGGAGTAGTGGCTGAAACCCTAAGGGTGGGTTGTCGGACTGCTTTCGGGTACCAGAGAGAGTGTGAGTTCGTATTTAAGTTGCCCGTCTTTACTTCTCAGTTCGAGTAGGGGCACATTAAAAGAATCTAAGTTTAAAAGAGGGTCAAAATTTAAATTTGTGTTGCTCTGTCTTAAAATTTTCGTTCGGGTAAGAGCACCGTATAGTTTTTGTTTTGAGACCCAGTGAGAATGGGGGCATGCATGAGTAAACCAAAGCAACAGGGAAGTGAAGAAATAAAGAATATTCCACCAGAGAGTCCGTTAGGGCAGATGTTAAAGCTGTGGGATACTGATGAGACCACCAAGAACTTAAATAAAATAAAAATGGTCCATTATTGTATAGAAATTTGGCCTACCCTAGATTTACCTGAAAAATGGCCATGGTGTGGGACCAGGGACCCCTGGATGTGCAAACAATTAAACCAGTATTTAAAAGCCCGAAAAAGCTCGGAAGCAGAGCAAATAATATATGCTGCATGCTGGCAGAGAAGCACACCAGGAGACGAAACCACCAAAATGTGTAAACTCCAAGAAAGAAAGGGAGAGGATGAAAAGGAAAAGAATAAAAACAGCCCAACTTGGGATCCCCTTGATCATTTACCCCCTCCTCCAGTTTATCCCGAAATATCCCAAGTTACCCCTGTTAATCCTCCTACTTTGCCTACAAAACCTCTCCTACCTCCACAATCCATAGTCCCCGTTACCTCCCCCATTTGTCCCCCCTCAAGAGTACCTCCAACATCCCCACTCCCACCTCAACCTAACGTTAAGGCCAACCCCTTCTACCCTTCCACCCCTTCCCCAGTATCTCCTGACAATGACCTACCACCTCCCCCTCCACCGTCAATAATCCCCACGCCTCCTTCTAATTGGGAATTAGGATTGTCAGCCCTTAATACTGAGCTTTCCCAAGTAACAGAAGTCACAGAAACTTTAGAAGGGCCATACCAAAACACAAGATCAAAGACAAAACTTTTCCCCTTAAGGGAAGTTCCAATGGGCAGAGCAATGGGAGGAATAGGGTTTGTGAATGCCCCCCTTACAGCTTCTGAGGTCAGGAGTTTCAAGAAAGAGCTAGGGAATCTAGTTGAGGACCCAGTAGGAATTGCAAGCCAGATAGACCAGTTCCTGGGTCCAAGTATTTACACATGGGGAGAACTGAATTCTATATTAAATATACTCTTTAATCCAGACGAGGTTCGGCTGATCAGAACAGCGGGTATGCGTGTGTGGGAAAGAGAGAATCGGATGGGACCCCCAGGTGACCAAAAATTGCCCGTAGTTGACCCAAGGTGGGACCCAAATACTAATGAAGGAAGGAGAAATATGGAAGATTATAGGAGCTTGATAATAAGAGGTATAAAAGAATCGGTTCCCCGGAATAATAACACAAAACTTGCCTTTGACAGGGCCCAAGAAAGAGATGAAACTCCTGCGGCCTGGTTAAATAGGCTCCGGAAAAATTTTCAACAATATTCTAATTTAGACCCAGACAGCCCAGAAGGCCAGGTGTTTCTAAAATTACAGTTTGTGACCAAATCCTGGCCAGACATAAGAAGGAAACTCGAAAAAATGGAGGACTGGCAAGAGAGGGGAATGAATGAATTATTGAGAGAAGCCTTAAAGGTGTACTTAAGAAGGGAGGAAGAGAAAACAAGAGTAAAAACAAAGATCATGATGGCAGTGGCCAGAGAAAGTGTAAGAGGCCTGGGTGATAAAAATAAAGAAAGTACAAACCCCTCGTTAGGAAGGGGAAGAGGGAAAGTTTTACCACCTTGGAGTGCCCCTCCGCGGCCAGGAGAGACCAGGAGATGTTATTATTGTGGAGAAGAAGGTCACATAAAGAGAGACTGCCCGAAAGTTTCCTTTGATGAGGCCATTGCGAGAGAACAAGAAGCATTAGAAAGAATATTGAAAGGGGAAGGCAATGAAGATTAGGGGTGTCATGGGCTCTATACTTTGGGGGACCCGATAAAACATCAAGCAGAGCCCATAGTAAATTTAGAAGTGGGTCCCCATCATGAAGAGCTTGAATTCCTAGTAGACACGGGAGCCGAAAAATCAAGTATTAAGCAGCTCCCGATGGGAATTATTGTTGGGAGGAAAGTATGTGATGTCCTAGGGGCAGAAGGAACACCCTTCAAGGCCTCTGTTATAGAGAATGTGGAAATCAAAGGCAATTCCAGAAAGTGCATTACAGACCTTATCTATTTACCAAAATGTGACAATAATTTGCTTGGACGGGACTTACAGGTGAAACTGAATGTAGGAATCATCCCTAGAAAAGGGAGAATGATAGTACAAATGATGAAGTTAACAATCAAAGATTTAGAGGAGATTAAGCCAGACGTGTGGGCAGAAGAAGGGAAGTATGGGTATTTAGACATTCCACCTATAAAAATAAAATTGCAAGACAAAACACTCCCAATAAGAGTCAAACAGTATCCGATCTCCATAGAAAGTAGAAAGGGATTGGCAAAAATTATAGATCATCTGTTGACAGCAGAAATATTAGAGCCTTGTATGTCGCCCCATAACACCCCTATATTAGCAATAAAAAAAGGCAGAAAACAAATACCGGTTAGTAGAACATGCATGGTTCACAGTAATAGACCTGAAAGACACTTTCTGGGCCTGCCCTTTGGCTCCGGAAAGTCGAAATTGGTTTGCCTTTGAGTGGGAGTGCCCTGAAAGCCATAGAAAACAACAATTAAGATGGACACGTCTTCCCCAAGGTTTTACTGAAAGTCCAAACCTATTTGGGCAGGCTTTAGAAGAATTGTTAAGACAATTCACCTCCTCAAATAACATACAAGTGCTGCAGTATGTAGATGATCTCTTAGTATCAGGAGAAAATCAAAATGAAGTAAGGAAAGCTAGTATTAATCTCCTAAACTTCTTAGGAGAAAAAGGCCTCAAAGTATCCAGAGAGAAACTACAGTTTGTAGAACCACAAGTAACTTATCTTGGACACCTTATTGGAAAGGGGTATAAAAAGCTAAGCCCTGAACGAATATCAGGAATATTGTCCATTCCCGCCCCAGTTACCAAAAGGGATGTAAGGAAGCTTTTGGGTCTATTCGGCTACTGCCGAATGTGGATAGAAAAGTACTCACAAAACGTTAAGTTTCTCTACGAGAAATTAGTGCAACCAGAACCAGTTAAGTGGACCATAGATGATGAAAAACAACTGGAGAATTTAAAAACTAAGTTATCTACAGCTCCAGTCTTAGGTCTCCCTGACCTTAAGAAAAATTTCGACCTATTCATTAATGCCGAGGAAGGGGTTGCATATGGAGTACTTACCCAGGAATGGGGGAATCACAGAAAACCAATAGCCTATCTATCAAAACTTCTAGACCCAGTAGCAAGGGGATGGCCAACTTGCCTCCAGGCTATAGCAGCCACGGCCATTCTTCTCGAAGAAGCCCAAAAATTAACCTTACAAGGAAAGATCATAGTACACACCCCTCATGACTTACGGGCAGTTTTAAGCCAAAAAGCCCCACATTGGTTAACAGACTCAAGAATATTAAAATATGAAGTGGTATTAACCACTGCTGAAAACATAGAGCTGACTACTTCAAAAATTTTGAACCCTGCCCAATTTCTCTCAGGGGAACCTATACCTGACCTCGAGCATGACTGCCTAGAAGTAATTGATCTACAGACAAAAATAAGGGAAGACCTAGAAGATATTCCTTTGCCCAATGGGAGAATATTATTTACAGATGGGTCTTCTAGGGTGATCGAAGGAAAAAGAATCTCAGGTTACGCAGTAGTTGAGGGTACTGGAGGTGAAAATGAACTAAAAATCCTAGAGAAAGGGAAGTTACCAGCAAATTGGTCGGCCCAGTGCTGTGAAATGTATGCTCTAAAGAGAGGGCTCGACCTATTAGACCAAGACCAAGGGACCATATACACTGATTCCAAGTATGCTTTTGGAGCTGTACACACCTTCGGAAAACTTTGGGAGAAAAGAGGTTACCTTAATTCAAAAGGAAAAGATCTGGTTCATAAAGAATTAGTTAAATTGGTATTAGAATCTCTAATGAAGCCAAAAGAAATTGCAGTGGTCCATGTGAAAGGACATCAAAAAGGAAAGTCCTTTGAAATAAAAGGTAATCAAATTGCAGACCAAGCTGCTAAGTTAGCGGCTCAAGGCCAAGGGGAATCAATAAAGATCCTTAACTTGAATAGCACACCAAATGATGAGGTGGGGAAACCTGTCTATGATGCTACAGAATTAAAAACAATAAAAGAATTAGAACTACACCAAGGACAACGAGGGGAGTGGTTGGCCCCAGATGGAAGAAAGTTCTTATATAAAGCATTAGCTCAAAAAGTGTTGAGAGAAATCCATACATTAACCCACTGGGGAACTCAAGGATTGTGTGACCACTTTCTAAGGGAATACCTGTGTGTAGGTGTATATGGCCTGGCAAAAGCTATCACAGAGGGGTGTCCAATTTGCCAAAGAGTAAACCAAAAAGTAATGAGAAAAGCAAAATCAGGAGGGAGACCAATAGCTCTGAGACCTTTCCAAAATGTGCAAATCGATTTCACTGAAATGCCCCCAGTCCAAGGATATAAACATCTATTAGTTATTGTAGATCATTTGACCCACTGGGTCGAGGCTTTCCCCACGAGAAAAGAAACTGCTCAGACAGTAGTAAAAGTACTGTTAGAAAACATTATCCCCCGGTATGGGCTGATAAATAACATTGATTCAGATCAAGGCCCTCACTTCGTAGCTCAAGTATTACAGAACACTATTGAAGCACTAGGAATCAGGTGGAGACTTCATACCCCTTGGCATCCCCAGAGTTCAGGGAGAGTCGAGAGGATGAATAAAACCCTCAAAAACGTCTTAACAAAGTTAATTGCCGAGACAGGAATGAATTGGCTGAAGTGCCTGCCTCTAGCACTCCTGTGGATCCGAGTTCGCCCCAGATCTGATCTTGGAGTATCACCTTACGAAATGATGTTTGGCCTCCCCTTCTTGTTATCTCCTTACAGTGCTGGGGATTACCTTGACGGGGAGGCGGAAACCCAAAAATACATAAAAACAATTGGCAATACATTGGCAGATCTTAGAAAAAGAGGGCATCTTCCTCAAGTCTCTCCCCTGGACACAGATTTACACCAAATAAAGCCAGGAGATTGGGTTCTAATAAAGTCTTGGACTAACACACCACTAACACCTAAATTTGAGGGTCCTTTCCAGGTCCTACTCACCACTCACACCGCAGTGAGGACAAAAGAAAAAGGCTGGACTCACTTTACCCGAGTTAAAGGACCTCTGCCGCCTCCGGATAACCCTCAGGACTCAGACCCCACTACTCTATCCATCAATCCACCTAAGTGGACGATCACCAGAGACCCAAAGACATTGAAAGTAACGTTAAAAAGAAAAACTGAACCTTAACAAAAAGACAGAAAAACTGAGAAGAAACTGTGGAAAAAAATTCTGATAATTTACTGTTGCAGCTACAAGTTGTTTGTCTTTACCGTTATAGACTGTTTGTGTTTTTTTAAAGCGTTGCTGGTTACTGTTAAATAATAGGTAGAAAACATACAGTAATTAGAGATCAAAAGAGTAGCCAATCTTTCATAGGGCATTACCTAGAAGGAACTAAATTAGAAAAGTTAGGAGTGGGAAAAAGGTATCTTGCAGAGGCTCCTCATAGACCCTCCAACCCAAGAGGCAAGACCGGGCGAGATCAAAATGGTTCGTACCGGACTCTTGGAAAAAGTGGTACTGATGTTGTTAGTCCAATGGATTGCAGGCAGGACTGCCGCCATCACACTGCCCAAGGTGCAGCCCCCAGAAGAAACATGTACCAAGTGTTACCAACCCATATATGATGGAGAGAGCCCGCAGTCTTTAATCAGAGTCCATACCCACGTTAATCCTAGCTGTTTTGATATCAAAAAGCTTTCCACCTGCAAAGAAGATGGAAAGCAGTATTGGCTAGCAAAAAATGCTGCAAATTTTAGACAGCGCCTTACTGGGGAATGCCCTATAAAAGAATGGTTTTGCTTTGAAAAATTAAATAATTTAGATGGAGTTGCTGATTTGGTAAAGGAAAAACTGGCACAGGGGCAGCTCCTGGCAACCAAGAAGAGCTTCAAAAAGACATTTCTCCTGAGGAGCAGCTCCTCTCCCAGCCCAGCAGGGCTGATGGCGCTGACTGCGGATACCTGAGAGCAGTGAAGCAGAGAGAGGATGAAAACAACTGGAAGGACAAATCTGAGCTCATTCATGGAGAAATGTTCACCACTTCTGACACAGTCAGTCTGTGGCTGCTGACCCAGGACAGCACTGACAGCACTGTAAGGATGGCTCTGCTGCCCTTTCTGCTTTGGGGGAGGATGTGCTCCAGGCCGGGGCTGCCCTGGGCACCGTCAGAGGGACAGGGCAGGACGGCTCCTGCTGCCAGGGACGGCTGCAGGGGCTGAAGCTGGGGCTGCAGCCAGGGGTGCCCAGGGCTGTTGTGCAGAGCAGGTGCTGCAGCCCTGAGGGCTCTTGGCCAGGCCAGGGGATGTGCCACCTGCCAGGGGCAGCTCTCAGCCTGCCTGGGAGCTCCCATGGATGCTGGAGGGGAGCTGTGGGTGCAAGGAGTGACTCCTGCCAGGGCAGGTCCTGCTGCTGTAGAGAGGGTGCTGTGTGGGCCAGGGCTGCTCAGAGCTCCAACTCATGCCCAGGTCATTTCTGAGGGGACTTTCCATGAGCTCATTCAGTTTCATGAGCTCATTCAGGAGAGTTTCTGCTTTCCTGAATCTGGTCCCCCACTTTTCCCTGACTCAATTTTGTGGTAATGGAAACTCAGCTGTGCAGGGCAGAGCAGGGGCTGAGGTTTTTAAACCATCAGGCTGAGGATTCCTGGGAACCTCAGCAAATGCCTCCACCTCCCCAGCCTCCAGATCCATCCAGCATCACCTTTCCATGGTGCCCAGGCCTGGGGAAGCTGTTCTTTAACCCCTGCAGCCCCGGGCAACTGCAGGGCAGAGCTGGCCCAGGGGCTGGGCTGGGCTCTGGCAGCACTGGCAGGGAAGGAGCCTGGGGCCACAGGAACAGCTCGGGCTGGGACAGCTCCAGCAGCAGAGCCGTGGGCAGGGTGGGAGGGAGGCAGTGCTGAGGGAAGCCCTGCTGCAGGGGACATGTGGCACCTGCCAGCCCTGCCCTGCAGGGCAGACACTGCCCTGAGCAGCACAGCTCTTGTGTCCCCTCCCAGCCAGCACAGCCCTCAGCCCAGGGGCTCGGGGCCCTCAGTCCCCTCCTGGGCCGGCAGAGCAGCCCCAGAGATGAAGGGCATCTCTCCTGCCATGTGCCCATGCCCTGCTGACCAGGGCCTGAGGGCCACTGTCCTGCCCTGCTGCTGCCTGGGAGGGGCTGTGCAGGGCTGGGCAGGGAAAGGCTTTTCCTCAGGGCCTGGCTCTCTCTCTCCTTGCCCTGCCCAGGTGCTCCTGGCATTGCTGACGGGCTCTCTGGGAATGGCAGTTCCAGTGGCAGGCTCAGGCCCAGCCCTTGGGCTCCTCCTGTGCAGGCTGAGCACAGCAATGGCGTGTCCCAGCTCCCTGTGCCCTGGGCAGCTCTGGGCAGGACAGGCTGGGAATGAGCCAACTCTGCCTGACTTTGGGAAAGGCAGGAGCCACTTTGTGTGCCAGGGATCCCTCTGCTCTCAGCAGTGTCCCCTGACTTTCCAGGGTAACACGGAAGTGGAGCTCAAAAAGGTGCAAGTCCAGAGCAGCTGGAACAGGAGACAGGGAGAGAGACTCTCCTCAGTCTGCACTAAAGCTCAGACAATCCTCCTGCCTCGCTGGACTCTCTGTTCTCCCCAGGTGCAGTATCATTTCTTGTTCTACCACCCCCATCCCTTCGCCTTGGCAGAGCTGATGCTGACAAGGTCCTCTGCCTTAGGAGGAGATTCTTTGTCCAAGTTCAAACATCAGGACTGGCCCCTGCCCTCACTGTTCCCCTGCACTGACTGGGGCTCAGGGCTGACTCCCAGGTGTCCTGCAGGTCAAGATCTGGCTCCTCACCGAACATTGGCCAGCAGCAATCGGGGCTCCAGCAACCAAGGTGAAGGATGTTCTCCTAGACATGGACAAGTGGGAGGTGTTTAGTGGCAGAGAATGGTCTATTAGAAAGGCTTTGACTTTTCTTTGAGAAATTACCCCTTAGATGTCACTGTCTTTCCCCCTTCTGCAGGTTGGTCTGTCCAGAGACAGCAAATGTCCAACAGCAGCTCCATCAGCCACTTCC
>JANPWX010018651.1:0-32201 GCA_024734555.1 Trochalopteron elliotii | reverse complement strand
CTGTCCCTTGGCTGTCCCTTGGCTGTCCCTTGGCTGTCCCTTGGCTGCCAGTGTCACAGTGTCACCTCCTCCAGTCTCGGAGCAGCCACACCTCCCTCACAGGCACCAGGAGCCTCTGACAGAGCTGGGGCACGTGGAGATGCTGCTGCCCCTCCCAGACCATCCCCTCCTCAGTGCAGAAACAACCAGGTCCTTCCCTGAGGGCCAAGGGATTAATCCTGAGCTTCTGGAAACAGCTGTGTAAGGAGCATGGGCTGTCATCTGTCCACCCTATAGAGAGGATGGGCTGTCATCTGTNAGGAGCATGGGCTGTCATCTGTCCACCCTATAGAGAGGATGGGCTGTCATCTGTCCACCCTATAGAGAGGATGGGCTGTCAGCTCTCCACCCCATAAGGAGGATGGGTTATCAGCTCTCCACCCCATAAGGAGGATGGGCTGTCAGCTGTCCATCCCATAATAGGATGGGCTGTCAGCTGTCCACTCCATACAGAGGATGGGCTATCAGTACTCCATCCCATAAGGATGGGTTATCAGCTGCCCACCCCATAAGGAGGATGGGTTATCAGCTGTCCATCCCATAAGGAGGACGGGTTGTCAGCTGTCCACCCCATAATGAGAATGGGTTATCAGCTCTCCATCCCATAATGAGAACGGGTTATCAGCTGTCCATCCCATAATGAGAATGGGTCATCAGCTGTCCACCCCATAATGAGAATGGGTTATCAGCTCTCCATCCCATAATGAGAATGGGTTATCAGCTCTCCACCCCACAGGGAAGCTGCTCCTTAGGTTCTCCCAGTCTGTGTCAGCTCCTGGAGGTTTCCTGCAGGGGAGGCTGTTGCAGGTGCCCAGCCAGGCTGTGCAGGTCCCTGGGTGGGTGTGATGCCTTGGGAAGGCTGACCTGATACAGAGACTGGACAGAGCTAGAGAATGAAATAGAGATTTATTGAAAGCCCTCTAGGATCCACCTTGGGCAGGACAGGAGCCTGACCAAGGCTGCACCCAGGGTCCACTGCGAATAGTCACAAAAAATGGCTGAGCAGTCACGAGATCTTACATTTTTATAAGTTTCGGTCCATTTGCATATTGGGGTTTAATTGTCCAATTACAGCTTCAGGTTATGAAGTCCCATCCTTCTTGTTTTCTGTCTTCAGCCACTGTTGTTTGTGCTTTTGGGCCTGAAAGTTGTCCTTGGTTCTCAGCAGGAAAAGGATTTGTTTTGTCTACCTGCTCTGTGAACAGAGCTGACTGGCACTTAATGTGCCAGAACTACATCCTTAGGCAGCACAGAATCTGCAAATTTGAAAGCTAAAGCTTAAGGCATCAGGTGGATGGGGTGGATCCCTGCAGTGCTGCACCGTGGGTGGGTGGGTGTGGGGCCTGATATTTTTGGGTCTGAGAGATTTTAGCCTGCTAGCAGCTGCTAACGTTTTCCCAAGGAAAAATTTCTCAAGAAAGTTTCGTCTCAAAACGATCTTGGCAAACAATTCTCCTTTCTCAAAACAATCTTTCTCCAGGTGGTGTTTTGCTGTTTCTCCAGTTGAACCAATGGGATTATAGAGAGGTGTCATTCCTATTCATCAGTCATGGTAAGGAATGTGGGTTTAACTCCACACCCTGAGGGTCCAGCCTTGCAGAAAAAATGGATATAATGATTAGTCAGACTGCTCCTCGACGATGTTTTGTAAATCAAAAGGTTTAATAATGAAAAAATAACAAAGTAAACAAAACATTGCAGAAAGCAAATAATAAAGTGCACACAGGTGCCTGAGAAAACTTCAGACACCTTGCTAAGACATCTCGAAAAGCCTTTTCTTTCTTTTTGTGCTCTTTCTTAAATCCTGAATGTTTTAGGAGGGATAACTTGTCTAAGAGCCAATAGAGAGGGATACAGGGTTTGAAGAACAGCGAGAAGATCCAATAGATGCTTCTGTCTGGGCCCTGAGTCAATCCTTGTCAGAAGGCTATGGAAGAATCTGGGTAAATTTCCTAATACGTCAGAGGTAAACTGAACCTCTTTCCCTATATGGAAGCATCTGCTGGGGATGTGGGGATTGCATCACTACATTAGAACACCTTATAAAAGGAACTACCTTACAAAAGGCAGTAAGAATTAGACAATAAAAGCCTTCTTCTTCCATGCTCTTTGCCTTCTGAAATATTTGGAGTCTTTCTTTCGTGTCCTACAGCGACAGATGGGGTGGATCCCTGCATTGCTGCACCATGGGTGGATGGATGGATGGGATGGATGGATGGATGGATGGATGGATGGATGGANNNGCTGCAGAGAGTTTCAGCTTTGCCAGGGATCCTAGGATCCCTTTGGAGCAATGCCCATGTGTGGGAACTGACAGTGGTCAGAACATGGATTCTTAGGCTCCAGGCAGTGCCTTGAAGCCTGTGGGAAAGCCAAAGACAAAACTGTCCCAGTCTGGCCTGGGAAATCGTGAGGAGGAACCCAAAATGATCCCTATAAACAATCCCTGTAGCTCTCCTCCTCCTGACACCTGGGCGTTTTTCCACCTTGTTTACTGGTAGAGATGTTTGCAAAAAGGTGGTGCCCTAAAGGACCAATGCTATTCATTGCACTGAAACACTGTATAAAAAGAATCTGTCTTTCAATGAACTTTGCTGTAAGCCCTCTGAAGAAATCGGAGTTCCATGTGTCATTACATGAGCCGTCCTGAATCGTGAGGATACCCGTGGCCCTGCCTGTTGTATCTTCTCTGTCTGGCAGCAGCTGATGTGTCACTGGGTCTGGGGCTGTGTGTGAACGCCGGGGCCTCCTGTGCTGTGAGCGTGGTCACAGGTTTGTGTCTGGGGCAGCAGCTGCTCTTTGGGTCCTCAAACACAACATTTCACTTTCCTTTTGGCACCAGGAGAGGGATATTTGTGAGAAAAGAAATAAACCGCGTTGTTGGCACACACCTCACACTCCTACCCAGTGTTCTTATATGAGGAAAGGGGTTTCAATTTGCTTCTACACATTTTAGGAAGTTTACTGAAAACTTCCTGTACTTTTCTGACAGTCATTGGCTCAGTCCCAAGAGAGAAGCCCCTGTTGGACCTTGTCACAGTCCATCAAATCCTGAACCTTTTTCTATTGGCAGGTTGTCAATAGAACCACCCTCAGTCATTAAGCAGAAAAGAGAACAAAGGTGCTCCATGCATTTTCAGGGTGTTATAGCTATACCGTGTTCTGTTTTGCCTTTGTGTTTGTATTATTTTCTTTCCTTACTAAAACCCTTTTGCTCTCTCAAGACACACTCGATCATGCCATCTCTTTAATTGATTTTAGCCCCTTCTCTGCAGGGGCTGGACCCCCAAAGGTATTGGGAGCCTCAATACTGGTTTGTCTCAAGGAGAACATTGATTTATCACTTTGCTCCAGGCATGGGGAGTGGATGGACCTGCAGAGGCTCCAGCTCTCCCCTTCCCAGGGAGCTGGAACATCCCTGGGAACACCCTGGAGCTTCCCAGAGCTGTCCTGTGGGCTGCACTGCCCGAGACCCCCCTGGCACCTGCTCTGGCACCTGGCCCTCCCTGTGTCTCTGTGAGAGGTGTCACCACAGGTCCCCGAGTGACCACATGTCCTGTGCCCAGCAGGAGGCAGGGAGGGGACAGCAGCACACCTGGGGACAGCTCAAGTAACGTCAGGAGGGACTTTCTCTCTGCATCTTTCTGACAGGAAGGTTCAGCCAGCTGGGGGCTGGGCTCTGCTCCCAGGGAACCAGGGGCAGGAAAAAAGGAAATGGCCTCAAGTTATTGGGAATTACTAATCTATATAACATTTTTTAAAATTATTTTTATTTTTATTTTTATTTTTATTTTTATTTTTATTTTTTTTTTATTTTTATTTTTATTTTTATTTTGTTTCTTATTTTTATTTTTATTTTTACTTTGTTGCTTATTTTCATTTTTATTTTTACTTTTACTTTTATTTTTACTTTGATTGTTAATTTTATTTTTATTTTCATTATCATCATCTTCATCATCTTTTTGGGATATTGGGAAAACACCTTTCTGGTAAAGGGCTGTCCAGCCCTGGCACAGCTGCCCAGGGCAGTGGTGGAGTCCCCAGCCCCGGGGGGATTTCACAGCCGTGTGAAGGTGGCACTTGGGGACATTGGATTGTGGTGGCCTTGGCAGTGCAGGGGGAACAGCGGGGCTTGGGGGTGATTCCATGATTCTCTGGCACTGGACTGGGGATGCTGCCACTGCTGTACCTGTGTGGCCTCAAAGCTGCCAGGTGTTAAAAAGGGCCGATGTTTTTGCACTGAAAAGCAGCACCAGGTGAGTGCAGGTCTGGGGCAACCCCTGAAACATTTGTGCTCTGCCTCGGCTGCTGCAGCTGCCCCATGGGGCACAGAGAAGGGGCACAGAGGGGGCACAGCCCCCCGGGATGCCCCGGGGGTCACTGACTGTCTTGTTTTGACGAGACAGTATCTGCCAGGGAAAGCTGGACTTTCCCTTGGAATGGAGAATGCAACTCCCCCCCTTTTCCAAATTGTTAAAAAGTTTGCAATTAAAGGTTTTTCAGGCAAAGATTTGGGAATAGGAATAACACTTTCTTTACTAGAAAGATTAAGAATACAAATGTAGTAGTACAAAAAAAAACCCAAAACAAACAGAAAAACTAGCAAACAAAACAAACAGAAACTGCTAGAAACCCTGACAGAGTCAGAAATACAACCTGACACCCTGCTGGCCAGGGTGTTGGAAGCAGCATAAAGTAATCCCTCCTGGAGTGGCAGATGTGGTTCTGTTGGAGTAGAGGTTGTCCTACGGAAAAAGGGTCCAGTGATGGCGAGATGGGTCCAGTCTTCCTTCTGGAATCCAGTGGAAAACCGGTGTCTGATGTCCTTACATCTCAGTTTTCATCTGGGTAGGAATGGTTTGGCTCCTCCCACTGGGTGGAGCATCTCACAACGGGATGAGGTAATGTGCCATGTCATTGGTGAACCTTGGTGGCCCATTAGCAGGAGATATCCCCATGGAGGAGATAAGGAACACTGGGATGATGTAAATGTGTCATGTAATTGGTGAGCCTTAATGGCCCATTAACAGAAGATATCTCCCACCCCCTACCCCCCGAGGGTGGAAAGAGATAAGGAACAATGCCCCACCCGGTTTTAACAGCTGGCCCATTATCAGAAGGCAGCCAACCCCCTCCCCCCTGGAGTTACAAGAGATAAGGAAAATACCTCCCCAAGTGGTTTCAAGAGATGGAATAGAATAAACATTTTTTTGGTTACATAACCCAAGACATTGACTCACCGGCAGGTCCTGCAGCTCCCCGGGAATCCTGGCACGGCCACCTGGGCTTGGGCATCCCCAGCCCTGGAGCCTCACCTGCAGGAAGCTGTGGGAGTTTGGGCTGAACCACATCAGAGGGCTGGGAGATGCCTTTCCCAGGGATGTTTCAGCGCTGGGGTGTTCGGGGAGTGTTTTCCTTCAGTGATTGATTTGGGAAATAGGTACAGGTTAATACGTGGGCAGAGTCTTATAAACCATGTGCTAATATATCAATCTCTGAGCATCCAGCCTTTGCAAAGAAGTGGCTAGAATTAATTAGCGAGACTGCTCTTCAGAGGTGTTTTGTAAAGTAAAAGGTTTAATAAGGAAAAATAACAAAATAACAAATGTTACAGAAAACAAAAGAAAAGCCATGCACAGGTGTCCGAGAAACCTCTGACACCTTGCTAGAAACACTCCAAAAAGCCACTTACTTCCTTTATGCTCTTTCCTAAATACTGAATGCTTAAATTATTTTTAAGCCAATCTGCAAGGGCTGGACCCTCAGAGATTGATACATTTGCATCTGGTTTATAAAATCTGGCCTGGTGCTAATCTGTGTCAGGAAACCTCCAATGGCAGAGCCCAAGTGCTGACACCACTCCCAGCTCCCTTCCAGCTGGTCTCAGGGGAATTGCTCCCTGAGCCCCTGGGCCTGGGGCTGCTGAGCATGCTTTCCTGTGGAGGGTGAGGCACAGAACCTGTGTCTGACGTGGGGATGGCAGCCCCTGCACTGAGACAGCCCTTGGAAACATCCTTGCACAGGCTGCTCTTTTATATTGTTTAATTATTGAATTATTTATTCTTATTATTGCAGAGAAGAGTTCTTATTTATCCACCTCTTGGGGTGCATCAGAGCGAAATGACACTGAATGACTGTGTGTATATGGGCGGGGTTATTTTAAAACAATGTGAGTGTTTTAATTCCATTAAGTGAAAAGGAAGGATGCGGCTGTTTTTGTTATTGTCTGTAAAAATTTAGAAGTCTAAATATATTGTTTAGAGAAAATATATATGGAAAAAGGAAGGAAGGAAAAAAAGAAAGAAATTAAGGAAGAGAGAAAGGGAGAAAAGAAAAGAAAAAAAAAAAGAAAAGAAAAGAAAAGATAGATCGTGGAGAGGAAAGGTATCACCTCCTGTTTCCCACCCATCGGGGGTGGGATCTCACAAAACAAGAATCCAGAGGATTAATTTACATTCCGTTTTAGGAAGGCGTGTCCGGGTATTTTCCCTGGGCAGTAATTTTACACTGCTGGATTCAATGCTATGAATCGTGTGCCGCCCTCTGGAGGAGCCTCCGAAATGAACCGGGGGGTGCTTTGGGGGTCTTTGGGGGTCTCTAATGGTTTCTGGCGTGTTCTAATGCCACGATGCTGTTTGGCCCTGCTCCTCGTGCTGGCACAGCCGAGTCAGCTGTGCCTTATCAAAAGGAATCCTTATCAGAGCAGCTGCTTCTGAGCGGCGTTTTCCCTTGTCCAGCCAGAAATTTTAGGGTTTAAGGCATCAGTCCCAGGGGATGAGGGACAGGAGGAGAGCAGGGCTCAGCCGGTTTGTGTGACAGAGTTTGGCGTGTCACAGGGGGACAGCGGTAACCAGAGAAATGCGGCAGCTCCCGGGGCTCCCGTGCCCGGTCTGACCCACGGCGGGGAGCTCGAGCTCCGGCAATCCCGGCGCTTCCCCGGGCACGGAGCCGAGAGCGGGGCCCGGGCAGCCGGGAGGGACCGGGGACATGCAGGGCTGCGTGAGCCGGCAGGGCTGGAGCCGAGGGGAGGGTCCCCTTGGGAGCGTGGGACCCCCGGTAGGGCGGGACCCTCGGCAGGGCTGGAGCCGAGAGGAGCGTCCCCTTGGGAGTGTGGGACCCCTGGCAAGGTTGGACCCTCGACAGTTTGGGACCCTCGACAGGGCGGGACCTTCCGGCAGGGTGGGACCCTCGGGGAAGCGTCCCCTTGTCGGGGGAGCATCCCCTTGGAAGTGTGGGACCCTCAGCAGGGCTGGACCCGAGGGGAGCGTCCCCTTGGGAGTGTGGGACCCTGGAAGTGTGGGACCCTCGGCAGTTTGGGACCCCTGCCAGTGTGGGACCCTCGGCAGGGCTGGACCCTCGGCAGGGCTGGACCCGAGGGGAGCGTCCCCTTGGGAGTGTGGGACCCTGGAAGTGTGGGACCCTCGGGGGACTTCCCTTGGAAGTGTGGGACCCTCGGCAGAGCGGGACCCTCGGCAGGGCTGGACCCCTGGCAGGGTGGGACCCCCGGCAGTGTTGGACCCGGCGGGAGCGTCCCCTTGGAAGTTTGGGACCCTGGAAGTGTGGGACCCTCGGCAGTTTGGGACCCTCGGGGGACTCCCCTCGGCAGTTTTGGACCCTCGGCAGGGCTGCACCCCTGACAGGGTGGGACCCTCGGCAGTGTGGGACCCCCGGCAGTGTGTGACCCCTGGCAGGGTGGGACCCTCGGNCCTCGGCAGTGTGGGACCCCCGGCAGTGTGTGACCCCTGGCAGGGTGGGACCCTCGGTGGCACTGCTGTCACCTGCCCGTCAGGTACCTCCGGCCGCCGCCCCTGCCCCGCCTCTCCCCGCCCGGCCGCACGGCGCAGCGCCGGCGCCTCCGGAAGAAAAGAATAACAAAAATGTTCCCTTTCAAAAGCCACAAGGAGCCAGCCCATCCCCGCGCCCAGGGGACGGGCACGGGCAGACACGGACACGGACAAAAATGCTCTTTATTCCGGCTGGGAGAGATTGCACAACGCCGATCTCTGTGGGAAAGGGACTATCGAGTATCCCCTGCCCTGACTCGTGATTTCTGGGAAAAAGGGATGGGCCAGGCTTTTCCTGGTGTTCAGAGCACCTGGCCTGCGGCGGGGCCCGGGAGGGAGATAATCTGGGGCTGCTGGGGCGGCGCCAGAACGGCACGGATGGTGTAAGGTCACTGGGGTGTTGCCAGGGCTGCACCACAGCTGCTTCCCACACCCTTTTCCCAGGAAACTTCTCTATCCTTTGGCTTCCTGGCAGCCGAGTTTCCCTCGGCAGCTCTGGAGCACAGCGAGGGGAAGGCTCACACTCAGGAGCTGGCCCAGGTTGCCTCCAGCCACACTCGTGTTGCTCCCCGAGGGACACTGGGACAGGGCACAGGAATGGGCTGAACTCTGCCCGTTCAGTGCCTGCTCCAGGGGGGCCCCAAGACCCCGAATTTCCCACAGACTCACTGTAGGGGGGATCTCCAGAGCTCTCCCTGGGCACTGCAGGACACTCCATGTCTAACTGGAGCTGGTGGGCTCTGCCCTTCTGCCCAGCTGGCCAAAGGTGGGGCTCCACTGCCCTTCTCTGAGGGTCAGGGCCAGCCCTCTGTGCCACCCCCACTCCCAGGACACAGTGACAGGTGCTGGTAGAACATCCTGCTGAGAGCAGACAGGACAAATCTTGCCCCAGAGCAGACAGGGCAAATCTTGCCCCAGAGATCCTCACCTGATAACTGCCCCCAAAAACGTGGCTGCTCTGCCTGGGGTGGCTGAGCCCTCACCACCTGTCCAGCCCAGCCACCAACACATTCAGGGAGACAGTGTCACACAGGTGGCCACTGTGGCCAGTCCAGATGTGGGCAGTGGCCTCTGGGGACCTGCAGGCCTGTGCCAGTTGTGGCAGCTTGTGGTGCTTGGCAAAATGTGTCCATGAGGGCTGCACAGAGCAAAGGCAGATGTGCCTCTGCCAGGAGCTCAGGAGCCATGGGATGGTTTGGGTGGGAAGGGAAATCAGAGATCATCCAGTTCCACCCTCCAGTGCCACGGGCAGGGCCACCTTCTGCTATCCCAGGTTGGCTCCAGACTCCATCCAGCCTGGCCTTGGACACTTCCAGGGATCCAGGGGCAGCCACAGCTGCTCAGGGAAACCTCTGCCAGGGCCTCCCCATCCTCCCAGGGAGGAATCTGTTCCCATTCCCCAGATTGCTCTGGAACACAGGGTATGCTGTACTGTGGGGAGCTGGGACACCCCCCCAAAAGGGACCCACAGCCTCCCCAGCAGCTCTGGGCTGCAGGGAGGGGAGAGCTGAGTCCCAGCCTGTGCATCAGCCTTTGGTTCTTTTGTTTTCTACTTTCAGCTGATCCTCAAGTGGGCACAGAGGGGCTGTGGGTTGGGTTGGGTACAGGGGGGTTACAAAATCCCAGACTCACAGAACCCCAGGATGGGTCAGATTGGAAGGACCCGTAATGGGGGTCCTCAGGAAGGGTCATCCCAGACCACAAGGCACAGGGCTGTCCCCAGGGACATTCCTCACCCTTTCTGGTCTCTCTTCCAGTGCTCGGTCACTGCACAGGAATAAAGTTCTTCCTCATGTTCAGGTGAACCTTGCTGGGCAGCAGTTCCTGCCTGTGGCTTCATGTCCTAGAGGCCCCGCCACGGGGCACAGCCTGGTTTGACACCTCCCTTCATGGCACAGGTCCCCTCTCAGCTGTGTCTCCTCAGGGCCTGGCCAGGCCCAGCTCCCTCAGCCCATCCCTCAGAGGTGCTCCAGTCCCTCATGTCCCCAGCCGCGCTGCTGCCTGTGTGTCCAGAGATGGGAGTGGAGCTGGGAAAGAGCCTGGAGCCCCAGGAGAGGCTGAGGGAGCTGGGAAAGGGGCTCAGCCTAGAAAAAAGGAGGCTCAGGGGGTACCTTGTGGCTCTGCACAGCTCCCTGACAAGAGGGGACAGCTGGGGGGGGTCAGGCTGTGCTCCCAGGGAACAGGGACAGGAGGAGGGGAAACAACCTCAGGCTGGGCCAGGGGAGGTCTAGGAGGAATACTGTGAAAATCTCTCTTGGAAAGGGCTGCCCAGCCCTGGCCCAGCTGCCCCAGGCCATGGTGGAGTCCCTGGAAGAGTTCAATAAACACGTGGATGTGACATTCGGGGACACAGGTTAGAAGTGGCCCTGCTTGTGCTGGGGGAGAGGTTGGACTCCGTGGTCCCATTCCCCAGGACCATCCCAACCCAAGTGATCCCGTGGCTGTCAGGACTGGGAGGGAAGGTGGGAGGGAGGCAAGGCAGGAGAGGCACAGAAACCAAGGTGCCCCACAGGCAGGCAGGGGCTGGCACTCCTGGCTCTGCCTGGGGTTTGATACCCTGGAGGCCTCAGCTCAGCTCCTGCCCGTCCCAGGGACCAGCTCTGGGTGCTGCCAGAGCCCAGGGGGGCTTGTGCCCTGTCCTTGAGAGTGTCCCAAACTGTGTCACATTGTGGCAGCGACGGGGGCACCACGCTGGCACCGGCACATTGGGCTTGTTACCGCCCAGGGAACCAACAGTGGCTGCTCCTGTTGGCTTCTGTGGGGGGGAAGAATCAGAGTTCCAGGATAAGAAGGCCCCTGGGAGATGTTATTGTGGCTTTTCAGTAACTAAAGGGCTATAAGGGAGCTGGAGAGGGACTTGGGACAAAGGCCTGGAGTGACAGGACAAGGGGGAATGGCTTCAAATTGGAAGAAGGTAGGTGTAGATTAGATGTTGGAAGGAATTGTTCCCTGTGAGGCTGGGGAAGCCCTGGCACAGGGTGGCCTGAGAAGCTGTGGCTGTCCCTGGATCCCTGGAAGTGTCCAAGGCCAGGTTGGATGGGGTTTGGAGAAACCTGGGATAGCAGAAACTGTCCCTGGCCCATGGCAGGGGTAGGATGAGAAGGGCCCTTCTCACCCAAACTATTCCATGGTTTTGTGACTTCTCTCCCATTAATTTGTCCCATCACTTTCTGAGCCCATGCAATTCCCTGAGCTCCACAGCAGGTTATGGTGAGGAGTCCCACAGCTCCTTTGTGCTTGTTCCCATGTGTCAGCTGTACAGGCTGTGGCCCAAAGTCCATTTTCCAGGACATTACCAGGTTAATTAAGGCAAACAGCCCAAGGGAGCCCATTTAAGGAGGGTAAATTTCCTTCCATTAAACAGCAGTGGAATTATTCATCCCTGAACTGCAGGGAAGAGTGGCTCCAGGGCTTTACCTCTCCTGGAGCGTGGCTGAGTGTGGGCTGAGTCAGCTCAGGACACGGGAGGGCAAAAGGAGCAGGAGGAAAAGGGGGCTCCACTGTGGATGGACAGGATAAAAGTACAGCACAGCCGTGTCCACACTCAGCTTCTCTGAGAATCCATCCCCACAGAGAGTTCATGGAGGAGGGGAAAGCACTGAGAGAGACCCAACCACGCTGGGCTGAGGTTGTTTGTGTTCCCCAGAAAAGCAGGACAGGCTGAGGCATGGAGAGCAAACACAGATGATGTGTCCCACGCCAGTGACACCCACCGCGAGCCAGGCATTCTGCCCACGCAGAAATCTGCTCTCCACACTGTCCTGGCTTAAAAACCTACAACCTGAACATCATCCTGCAGAGCTCCTGGGGAAAATAGCTACAGTATGCAAGAAAGCAGAGGCAGAGAATAAAAATATCACTCGCAGCAACACCCATATGGAAAAAAGACCTGCACTAAAACCTGTATGAGGAAAATGAGGATGACACACTTCACCTAAATGACCTGAGATAACCCAGGCAGCCTCCTCTGTTCCTGAAAGGCGACAAAAGAAAGAGGCACAATGCAATGCAACAACACTGCTCGGGGGAGGCTCTTCAAAGCTGCACCTGATGTGGGTGGGTGGTGGTAAAGAAAAGAGATCGTGAAGGAAATTCCCTCACTGGGATCATAAATGGTAAAAAATATGTAGAAAAAGAAAGACAAAAAGCAGCAGCAGCAAAGAAGTATTCACAATAGAAACATTCTTCCCCAAGGCAAAAAAACAAGGAAAAAAACCCAAAAAGTTTTACAATTATTTCTTTAAAACGCTAAGGAAATAAAGCCCCGTGTCTGGGTCGGGCACGCAGCGGCGCAGCAGCTGCAGGTAGGTCAGGTTCTCGTGGGTGTTGGGNGTCTTGCCTGGGTCGGCCTTGGAAGGCACCAGCACGCCGGCAATGCTTCCAGTTCCCTCAAGGTACCTCCTCACACTTTCCGTTTGTGCTATTTCTTGTGCCGTCTTTTTTCCTTCCTGGAGTTTTTCTATTGTTTCCTCTGTAATTATTTTTGCACTTAGCAGTTCTGATGCCGTGATTTGCTGTCGTATTCCCTGGAACCAGACATCACTTCTGGCCTCTTCTTTTTCTCTTATGATCTTCAGTATGGTCTCAATGATTCCTTGCACAATGTGTTGGGATTCCAGTTTGTATTTTTTCACCAGTTCTTTTCTTTTCTCCTCCGTGACGTACTCTGAGCAGAGAAGCTCCCACAGCGATAACACTTGTCCCTTGTATTTTCCCACAGGCACGTGGACCTTTGTGCACAACAGGGCATTTTTAGTTTGCTCATCAATGTAGAAATATTCGCCTTCCTTCTCCAGGACCTGCAGCAGGTACCAGCCGCTCTCCCTGTCCTTGGCACACCTCTGCAGGAGCTGGCTGTAACTGATCTTCTCCTGAGTGTTTGGATCTATAAAGCCTTTGCTGCCATGATCTGGATCTGAAAGCAGGAGGAACATGTCCTCATCCAGGTGTCCACGCTTGTAGGCCACCTCCACAGGGACACGGTGGCTGTGCACAGGGTCAATGATGCCACCAGTGGCGATCTGGGCCTCCAGCAGGCGGATGCCCTGGTCCCTGACTATTATCTTCTGTCTTACAGCCTGGAAGAGAGAGATTTTATTTCCTGTTTGGGGATCTGTGTATCCTGTCACAGCTTTCTCTGCTGACAGCAGCTGCTCACGCAGCTCGCTGCCCACCAGCCCGGAGGACACAGCCTCATCCACAGAGAGCTTCTGGTTGTTCTGGGGGTCCAGGAGGAAGCCAGTGGCTGCCTGTGCCTCCAGCAGCCCCAGTGCACATTGCTCTGTGAGAAGACCTTTCTTCAGAGCCTGGTAGATGCTCATCATCTCCTTCCTCACCGGGAGGAGAACCCCAGCGATGCACCCAGTGCCATCCAGGTACCTTTGGATGTTTTCCCTCTTTGTGAGGCTGGCAAGCGTGAGACTCCCGTCCTGCAGCTGATCCAGAGTTTTCTTGTCGATTATCTCAGAGTTGAACAATTCTGATACCGACACCTCCCCCCGCAGTCCTTTGACCTTGAGGGCTTCTCCTCTTCGCTCTGTGTCCTCGATGATTTTTAAGATGAGGGATATCAGCTCTTCCAGCTTTAGGGTTTTGCTTTTGTACTGCATCACCAGCTCTTTCCTTTTCTGCTCTGAGATGTAGTGAGAGCAGAGGACTTCCCAGACAGAAACTGTTTGGTCCTTGAACTTTCCAACTTTCACTTGAAGGAGCTTTGAGCGCAAAGCCTGTTTGGTGGACTCATCGATGTAGAAGTACTTTCCTCCCTCCTTTACGACTTGCAGCATGTACAACCCAGTCTCTGGGTCTTGGACACATCTCTCCAGGAGCTGCATGTACGTCAGGTTCTCATGGGTGTTGGGGTCAAAGAAGCCCTTGGTGTCATCACTGGGGTCGGACAGGATCTGGTTCATCTCCTCGTTGAAGTAGCCACGCTTGTAGGCCACCTCCACGGGGACACGGTGGCTGTGTACAGGGTCGATGATGCCGCCGGTGGCGATCTGGGCCTCCAGCAGGCGGATGCCGTGGCTCTTCACAATCAGCCCTTGGTTCATGGCCTCAAACAGGGACATTGGGGCTTTGGTGTAGGGGTCAGTGTAGCCCGTCACGGCTCTCTCCGCCGACAGCAGCTTCTCAAAAATCTCCCCTCCAATCAGACCCACTTCTAATGCTTCCTCCACTGAGAACTTCTTGTTCTTCTCAGGGTCGATGATGTAGCCGGTGGCTGCCTGTGCCTCCAGCAGCACCAGGGCGGTCCCTGGCCTCAGGATGCCCTTCCACATGGCCTGGTAGATGCTCATCTTCTCATTGCTGGGTTGTATAAGGACCCCTGCTATGAAATTACTGCCCTCCAGGTACCTGCGGACAGACTCCATCTCGGTGACTTCTTTGACTGTTTTCTTCCCCTGGTTGAGCTCGTCGAGGGTTTTTTTGTCTATCAGCTGGGACTGGAAGAGGTCACTGGCGGACACTCTTTTCCGCAGGCCCTTGAATGCGAACTTCTTGCCTTGTGCCTCGGTCTCCTGGATGATCTTGGTGATACTCGTTGTGATTTCCTGCAGCACTTCAGCCTTCTCATCTTTGTACTTTTGCACCAGCTCTCTCCTCTTGCTATCTGAGAAGTATTCAGAGTTGAGGAGGTCCCAGACAGACACGGTCTGTCCTTTGAACCGCCCCACGTTGACACAAACAGTCACAGATTTCAACACTTTCATGGTCTGCTCATCCACACAGAACATTGCATTTTCTGACAGAGGGAGCAGCCACAGACCCGACTCAGCCTCACGAATGCAGCGGTCCTTCAGCTGCTGGTAGGTCACGTTCTCCTTGGTGTTTGGGTCAAAAAAGATCTTGGTGCTGTCATCCAGCTTGGAGAGGGTTTGGTTCAGGTCCTCATCGTAGAAGCCATACCTGCAGGCAGCCTGGAGCGGCAGGTGGAGGTGGTGGATGGGATCCACCACTCCTCCCGTGGCCAGCTGGGCCTCCAGCAAGGGCACAGCCTCTGCCAGGGGGACAAGCTCTTTCCTGAGTGCTTGGCACAGGGAGATGGAGCTCCCGGTGTAGGGGTCAGTGTAGCCAGTCACAGCCCTCTCAGCCAGCAGGAGTTTCTCAGTGAGCTCTTCTCCAACAACAGCTGCTCTCACAGCGTCCCTCACACTCAGCCTCCGGTTTGTCGCGGGGTCAGTCAGGTATCCTGTGGCTGCCTGAGCCTCAAGCAGCCTCAGGGCAGCCCCAGGGAGGAGGAGATTGTTTTTCATGGCGTCGTAGAAGCTCATCTTCTGTTTGGAGGCCTCTATGAAGACCCCAGCAATGCTGCCTGTGCCCTTCAAGTACCTTTTTACACTGTCCATTGCAGCCACTTCTTCGGGAGTTCTGACACCCTGAGCCAGCTCTTCAAAGGTCTTCTCAGAAATGATGCCTGTGTCCAGCAGCCAGACCACAGGGACGCTGCCCCTCAGGCCTTCCAGGGAGATCTGGGTCCTGGCTTTCATCTCCATCTCCCCCACCAGCCTGAGCACGAGAGCAACTAGCTGCTCCAGTGACAGCTCCTCCGACCGGAACCTCTCCGTGAAGTCGCCCCTCTGCTCCTCAGTGAAATACCCTGAGTGCATGAGCTCCCAGAGGGAGACTCCTTTTTCCTTCACTGTGGTTTCCTTGAAAATGCGTTGGATTTGCTCGTCGGTGTAGGCAGGAGCAGCTGCCTGTGCCAGGGGCAGCAAGTGGAAGCCGGAGACGTCGTCCTTCTGGCAGTGCTGGATGAGCTCAGCGTAGGTCACGCTCTCTTTGCTGTCCGGGAGGCAGAAGACTCTGTGGTCATCACTGGGCTTGGAAAGGGCCTTGCTAGTGTCCTCATCCAGGCAGCCTCGCTGCTGGGCCGACTCGAGGGGGATGTGGTGGCCACACGAGGGGTCAATGATGCCTCCTGTGGCCATCTGCACCTCCATGAGCTGCATGGCCTGCTTATCAGTGATCAGGCCCTTCTTCATGGCCTGGAAAAGGGAGATCTTCTTGCCTGTGAAAGGATCCTTGTAGCCCGTCACAGCCCCTTCCGCGTGCTGCAGCTTCTCGTGGACGTCTGGCCCAATGACTCCCTCCTTGACGGCCTCATCCACGCGCAGCTTCTGGTTGTTCACAGGATCAATAATGAAGCCTGTGGCAGCCTGGGCCTCCAGCAGGGGCAGGGCTACTCCTGGCACCACGATGTTCTGCTTCATGGCCTCGTAAATGCTCATTCTCTGGTTGGACGGCTGGAGCACGATCCCCCCGATGCTGCCTGAGCCGTAGAGGTACTTCCTGACAGAGTCCATGTGCAGGACTTGCTCCGGGGTGACGGATCCCTCCAGCACCTGCTCGAACAGGGCCCTGTCGATGACACCAGTTTCCATCAGGTGATAAGCGCTGACATTGCCCCTCAAGGCCGGGAACTTGATGGGGGCCCATTTCTTCATTTCCTCCTCCAGCATGAGCCGGATTTGCTCCAGGCTGAGCTTCCTCAACTGGAAGTGGTTGAAGATCTCCCGGCGCCTCCCCTCGCTGAAGTACTCGGAGTTCAGCAGGTCCCACATGGAGACCTTCTCCCCCTGCAGGCGCCCAAACCTGACGGGCAGCCAGGAGCCCCTGAACACCTGCCTGGTGGCCTCATCGACAAACTGCCGCTTCCTGCTGTTCAGAGGGAGGAGGCAGAGCCCGGTGGAGGCCTCGGTGATGCACTTCTCCTTCAGCTGCAGGTAGGTGAGGTTCTCGTGGGTGTTGGGGTCGAAGAAGCCCTTGGTGTCGTCGCTGGGGTCGGACAGGATTAAATTCATCTTCTTGTCGAAGTAGCCGCGCTTGTAGGCCACCTCCACGGGGATGCGGTGGCTGTTGACGGGGTCGATGATGCCGCCGGTGGCGATCTGGGCCTCCAGCAGGCGGATGCCATGGTCCCTGACGATCAGTTCCTTCTGCATGGCCTGGAACAGGGAGATCTTGGCCCCTGAGTAAGGATCTCTGTAGCCAGTGACGGATTTCTCCGCAGCCAGCAGCTTGTCATAAACGTCGGGGCCGATGACGTTTGCCCGTAAAGCCTCGTCCACGGAATATCTCTTGTTGGCAGCGGGGTCAATGACAAACCCCGTGGCAGCCTGAGCCTCCAGGAGAATCAGGGATGTTCCCGGCCTTAGGAGTCCCTTCCTCTTTGCCTGGTAGATGCTGATCTTCTCCTGGGAGTCTGGGAGCAGCAGCCCACCGATGCTGCCTGTGCCCTGCAGGTACTTCCTGACAGTGTCCATGCTGACGACCTCTTTGGCCGACGTCTCTCCCTCCTTGAGCTTCTTGAACAAGTCTTTGTTGATAATTTCTGAGCTCAGGAGCTGATCAGCCGTCACCTGGTCCCTCAGGCCCTTGAAGGTGACGTTAGCAGTGGCAGCCTTTTCCTCCACGGCAGCTCTGATGGCCTCTCCCAGCCCTTGCAGGGAGAGAATTCCTGCCAGGAACTTCTGAGCGAGCTCAGCTCTCTGCTCACCCTGGATGTAGTCAGAGAAGAGCAGCTTCCAGAGAGACACCGACTTGCCCTTGAATTTCCCCATGGCAATGGGAACCTGTGTGTTTTCCAGAGCTGTCTGGCTCTTGTGGTCAAGGAAGCCGAGGGGTCCCTGGGATCCTTCGCTGCCACTCCCGGTGAGTGGCAGCAGCAGGAGCCCCGTGCTGGGATCGGTGACACAGCACTGGAGCAGCTCCGTGTAGCTCAACTTCTCCTTGGAGCCAGGGTGGAAGAACCCCTTCAGGTCCTCAGGAGGGCTGGAGAGGAGCTGCCTGGTGGCCTCGTCCATGTGCCCCCACTCACAGGCCGTCTCCATGGGGACACGGAGGTGCCTGCCCGGAGCAATGACTCCCCCCGTGGCCACCTGAGCCTCCAGAAGGCAAAGGCCGTGATCCCTGGGGACAAAGCCCCTCCTGATGGCTTGAAACAGGGAGAGCATTTCCCCAGTGGAGGGGTCCCTGTACCCAGTGATGGTTTTCTCAGCTGAAGACAGTTTCTCATAAAGCTCTGGGCCGACGAGACCAACCCTGACAGCCTCATCCACTGAGTAGCTTTTGTTCTTTAGGGGGTCTGTCAGGCTGCCCGTGGAGGCCTGGACTTGCAGGAGCATGAGAGCAGCACCAGGCACGAGGAGATGCTCCCTCAGGGCCTGGTAAAGGGATTTCTGCTCCCCAGAGGGCAGGACCACACCAGCCACGCTCCTGGTGCCACGCAGGAAGTGCTGAACAATGTCATTCTCTGCCACCTCCTGGGCAGAGACCCTTCCCTCCTCAAGGCCTCGGAACACGTCAGGGCTGATGATGCCAGAGTCCATCAGGTCCTTGCTGCTCACCCTCCCTCCCAGCCCGGGGAATGTGATTTGCAGTGGCAAGAGGAGGAAGCCCGAGGCTGGATCCACCACACACCTCTTCCTCAGCTCCGAATAGGTGACCTTCTCCATCGTGCTGGGCTCCAGGAAGGCTTTGCTCTCCTCATTGCTGGGGTCAGAGAGGAGCTGGCTCATCTCTTCATCCAAATACCCCCTCTCACGGGCCACCTCTGCCGGGAGCCGGCCGCCCGTGGCCGGGTCGATGACACCTCCGGTGGCCACCTGGGCCTGGAGCAGGCGAATTCCCGTCTCCCTCCCCACCAGCTCCTTCTGGATGGCCTGGTACAGGGGGATTTTCTCTTCCGTGTAGGGGTCCACGAAGCCAGAGGCAGCTCTCTCTGCTGAGAGCAGCCTCTCCTTCAGCTCCAGCCCCACCAGCCCCGCCCGCACGGCCTCGGCCACGGGGACACGACGGTTCCCCAGCGGGTCACAGATGGAGCCCGTGGCTGCCTGGGCCTCCAGGAGGCACAGGGCCAAGTCCAGGCTCAGTAGATGCTCTCTGGTGGCCTCATAAAAGCTCATTATCCTCTTGGAAGACTCTACATACACGCCTGCAATGCTGCCGGCTGCCTCCGAGGGCTCCCCGGGGGCATCCAGAGCTGCCACAGCCCTGCCAGCTGCTTTCTGCTGCTTGCACGGCATCGTGTCCTGCCACAAGGGCTTTGTCCCTGACATCTCTTCCCCTGGAGAGTTGGGAACAGCGTGGCCATTCACTGCTGGCTTGCTCTCCATCCTGCTGCTGCCACTGCACGCCTTCCACAGCTCTCAGGACTCTGGAGAGAGAGAGAAAGAGAGAGTGGGGAAAGCTCAGTGAGAAACCAACTTATCCATGGTTTGCATGTTAAATACAGGAAAATCAGAAACATAAATATTCTCAGGCAGGAGGAAGTGGCAGCCAGAGGCTGAGCATGTCCAAACCTGCTGTGCCACCCTGAGGGGTCTGGCCAAACTCAAGGAATCAGGGGATGAGAAGCTCCACATGCACTGGAGCTCCCAAACACCCCCTGCCCTGGGCTGAGCCCCCAGCATGGGCAGCAGAGGAGGGGGGTTCTGTCCCTCTGCCCCTGTGCTCAGGTGAGACCCCCCCTGCAGAGCTGCCCCAGCCCTGGGGTTCCAGCTCAGGAAGGACCTGGAGCTGCTGGAGAGAGTCCAGAGGAATCCACAGAGCTGCTCCAGGGCTGGAGCCCCTCTGGAGCCAGGCTGGGAGAGCTGGGGGTGCTCACATGGAGAGGAGAAGCTCCAGGGAGAGCTCAGAGCCCCTTCCAGGGCCTAAAGGGGCTCCAGGAGAGCTGGAGAAGGACTGGGGACAAGGGACAGAGAGACAAGACACAGGGAATGGTTTCCCACTGCCAGAGGACAGGGATGGATGGGATCTTGGGAAGAAATCCTTCCCTGTGAGGGTGGGGAGGACCTGGCACAGAGCAGCTGTGGCTGCCCCATCCCTGAAAGTGTCCCAGGCCAGGCTGGGTGGGCCTTGGAGCAGCCTGGTCCTGTGGAAAGGTGTCCCTGCTCGTGTGACAGGGTGGGACTGGATGGGCTTTAAGGTCCCCCAAACCACCCAAACCATTCTGTGATTTTGGGGTTGCTGCTCCATGTGCTCCCACACAGCTGCTGCACAAACCCCCCGACCCTCCACTGTCCCCCCTGCTCACCCTGTCCAGGCAAGGCAAGGAAGGCAGAGGCTCCATCTCAGTGAGCACTGGCCACCAGGCCAGGAGTCTCCAGGGCCACCTCAGGGTGAGGTTTTACCTGATCCAAACCTCCCTCCTGCTTGCAGAGCTGCGGGATTTACTTGTGTCAGGGACTGAAACAGTTTGTGCCCCAGACACTGACATAAGATTTTCTGCTCTTCGAAGCCCACCCCTCCCTCAGGAATGCCAGACTGGAACTTTGGACCGAAAGCTGAGATTAGATAAAGGCAAAGCCATTCTCCAGGGGAGAAAGAAACAGGTAAACAAGGAAAAGAAAATGAGACAAACCCAGCAGCTGTGCCATGAACCAGCTGAACCATCCCTGGCTTCCTCTGGGGTGGGTGAGGCCGTAGCCCCCAGACCCATTTGCTGGGAGCAGGTTTGCAGGGATTTCCCCCCCAAAGTGAGGTGGGGGAAGTTCCAGTGTGCTGTAACCTCTGCTCAGGGACAGTGACCCCATCCCATCCTCCCTTACACCACCTGGCTGTGGAGCTCCTAGTCCTGGGCAGGCCACATCCACAGGACACCCACGTGAGGGGCAGGTGAGAGGGGGCTTTCATCCATCAGAGACCCCCCAAGTGCCCCCCAGAGTCATTCCTGAAGCACCACAGGGCTGCACGTGACAAACCTGAGTCTGCTCTGACAGACAGTGGCAAACACCTCCCACCCAGGGGGATTTCCTGGCCTGAGTTTATATTAACCCTTATTAATAATAACCATTATTAATCAGATTCTGGGCTGTCCAGGGGGACCTTCACCACTGAGGACACCAGCTGGGGAGGGGATCAACTGAGCATCACTGGGGTCCATGGATGGTGATATTTTCTTTTTTCTGTCTCTGTCACTCTCTTTCTGTTCCCCCACCTATTTTCTATTTCTTTCTCCCTCTCTCTCACACCTTTGCTGTCAAATAAAACCCACACTATTGACTTTGGCTTATGGTCTCGTTTGCACCTTAATTCGGGCAGAGGAATTCCTGACAACTTTAATAACTGGATCCTAACAATTTTAATACCTGGACCCTGAAAACTTTAATACCTGGATCCTAACAACTTAAATACCTGGATCCTAACAACTTTAATAACTGGACCCTGACAACTTAAATAACTGGACCCTGACAACTTAAATAACTGGATCCTGACAACTTAAATAACTGGATCCCGACAACTTAAATAACTGGATCCTAACAATTTTAATACCTGAACCCTGACAACTTTAATACCTGGATCCTGACAACTTTTAATACCTGCACGGGAGGATGTCCTGCAGCACAGAGCGATGTCCTGCAGCTCAGGGGGATGTCTGTCCTGCAGCACAGCGGGGATGTCTGTCCTGCAGCACAGCGGGGATGTCTGTCCTGCAGCACAGCGGGGATGTCTGTCCTGCAGCACAGCGGGATGTCTGTCCTGCAGCACAGCGGGGATGTCTGTCCTGCAGCACAGCGGGGATGTCCTGCAGGCGGAGGCTGCGGGGTTGAAGCAGCTCTGAGGAGCGAAGGGGCAGCTCCAATGGTTTATTCCCTCTGAACGCCATCCCCTAAGGCAGATCCCCGGCCCCGGAGCTAAGTGGGGTCTGTCAGGGCTGGGCCGGCCCTGCAGGGCCGGGTGAGGCCACGGGCCAAGCGCCGGGTGCTGTGGAGGACCAAGGAGACGCCCCTGCCCGAGCTCCTGGGTCACGGTGCTGCCCCACCGGGATCTCCGGGCCCGGCTGCGAGGACACAGCCAGGGCAGGGCTGCCCCGAGGTATTCACCGCATAGAACCCCAGGGAAAGCCGCACTGACCCTCCGCAGAGGTCACATCGAGTGGACACACTGTGGAGCAGCTCTGCCTCATCGCCCGGAGCTCACAGACCCATCTCCTCCCCGGCTCCACCCGTGTAAACAAGCGCTGGGAGGAAAAGCGCCCTGACGGTGCCGGCGGGTGCTGTGCCCGGGCCCTGCCCGCCCCAGGAGCAGCCTCTCCAACGGGGCTTTGTCCCCACGTGTCCCTCCAGCTCGTTCCGTGCCCCTCGGCCCCGCCAGCACCTTCTCCTCCCGCTCGCTCCTCTGTCCCAGCCGCGCTCCGGGCTCGGTGCCCGGCCCGGGGAAAGGTCCCGACAGGAGCCGGCTCCCTCCGCCCGGTGATGTCAGTGCGGCTCGGATCTGCCCAGGCAATGCTGTTTGTGTTTGCAGGATCGGGATCGCGCCCGGCCCCGGCGCCAAGAGGTGGGGACGGGCGGGAGGCCCCGGGGCTGCTCCTGCCTTCGGGAAGGACCGGGAGAGGCGAGGAGGACCCGGGAGTCTCTGCCTGGGGGGAACGGGGGTCCTGCGGGGGAGGACAAGCGGTCCAGCTGCTGGCCGAGAGCCGGGACAGCCGCTCTGTCCTGCGCTGTGGGCCGGCAGAGAGGGGCTGCCCCCACCTCGCAGGGCCGTCTCCTCTGCCCCACGGCTCCCCACGCCCACGCGTGCATCCCTGCGCCGTCCGCATGCAAAACACCTGCGGAGCCGGCAGCACCTCCCACCGGCTCTGCCCGCCCCGCTCCTGCTGCAGGGAAAGCCGTGCCCGGGCTGAGAGATGCGGGGCTGGATAGAACCGGCTGTGCCGCCCTTGGAATGAGCCGGGCTTGGCCCGGCAGTGACGGGACACCGAGCCGGTGTGGCCCCGGACAACCCCGTGCAGGTCCCCGCATGTCCCCGGATCCATTCTGGCCACCGGTACTGGGGTGGTTCCGATATCCGGACACCCCCAGGCAAGTCCCCGCACGTCCCAGAGCTGAGACGGCCCCGGATACCGGCACCGGGGTGGTTCCGATACCCGAACAGGTCCCCGCATGTCCCCAGATCCACTCTGGCCACCGGCACCGGGGTGGTTCCGGAGAGCCCCGGGCAGGTCTCCGCATGTCCCAGATCCACTCTGATCACCGGTACCGAGGTGGTTCCGATACCCGGACAGCCCCGGGCTGGTCCCCACATGTCCCCAGATCCACTCTGGCCACCGGCACCGGGGTGCCGATGGAATTCGGGCATTGCCCGCCAGAACTGTGGAAGTTTGGAAGCCTGGGCGGGTGGGCAATCCGAGGGTCCAGGTGTCGCCCCCCGACCCTCCCCGGGCAGGGGGAGGCGGTGGGCGCGCAGCGGGGGAAGGGCTCCGCTCCCTTTCGTCAGAAGGCGTCAGCCCCATCGGAAACTTTGAGTAACCGACTCAGCCGACGGAGGCAGCGAGATTCCTGGCAGAGGTGTTGGCACCTGCCGCCCTCCCCGGGGCCACGGTCTCTCCCCGACTCGGGCAGCGCTCCCTTGGCAGCCGCAACCGCTGATCCGCGGCTTTTGCTTTCGCTCCCGGCTGCGGCAGGGAATGCGCTGACAGCGCTGTCAGCCGCGGCCCCCGCGCACCCAGTGCCACCCACGGGAGTCCCAGTGCCACCCACGGGAGTCCCAGTGCCACCCACGGGAGTCCCCGCGGACCCAGTGCCATCCACGGGAGTCCCCTCGCAGGGCCCTTCCTCGCACCCACGTCCCCCGGGACAATCCGCACGTCTGCACCCGCAGGGAGCACCCGGGGACCGGCACCGGCCGGGGAGGGAGAGGCCGCCGGGGGCCCCGGGGAGGGACCGGGAGAAGGGACAGGTTTTACTGGCAAAGCGCGGGACACGGTGTCGGGGGAGGGCGGCGGAGGAGTTGAGTTCTCTGCCGGGGCAGGGACTGCGGAGCGCTGGGAGAGGCTGGGGCTGGGGGTGGGAGCTTGGCGAGGCCGAGTTTCGGGGGAAGTTTTCTGGGGCAGTGGCGGAGGGTGATGGGAACAGGGAGGGAAGCTGGGACACGCTTTGGGGGGCCCTGCTTTGAGCGGGCTGGGGGAGTTCAGCGCCCCTTCCCTGCCCAGCTCAGGGTCCGCAGTGCCGGGGTCCTGCCCGCTGCCCCAGGGGGGCCGCTGTGGGATGAAGTGGGGACAACCCCATCGCACCATGGATCCACCTCACTGGGTAGGGTGGGAGGGTGCTGCCAGCCCCCCGCCTGCCCTGTCCCATCACCCGCCCCTTCCCCAGCACCCACCGAGCCCGCCCGTGCCATCGGAGCCTCGAGGCATCACGGGCTTGTCCTGCGAGGGCAGCCACCACCTCCTGTCCTGCTGCTGGGCCGTGCCGGGATCAGGGACCCCCACCCTCCCACCGTCCCCCAGCACGGCCGGGGGTGCCCGGGGTGTCACAGCCCCGAGCGGCTGCTGCTCTAATCCCGCTGTCCCACCCCGGCACTGGGAGCGCTGCCGCATTCCTCTCATACCGGGGATGGCCAGAGTCCCTCTGAGGACTCTCGTCCCTCTCCGGCACGGCCCGCAGTGCCCCCGGAGCTCTCGAACCGAGCTCTCCTACCTGCGCACGGCGCTCACGCTGCGGGCAGGTGCCCGGAGTTCCGCTGCTCCGCCGCTGCTTCCTGCCCGGCACCGGAGCGCGTTTAAAACCGGGCCGTTCCCCGCCCCTGGGGGTGACACACCCTCGCAGAAACTCGCGGGCCAGCCCTCCCCACGGCTCCCGCGGGGAGCTGGGGTCCCTCCTGGCAGGGGTTCAACAGCTGCAGTGCAGGAGGTGGGTTAGGGTTAGGTTAGCCCACTCTGTCCTGGTGGGCTGTGCCCTCACAGAGGAGGGTACAGCGAAGGGCAGAGACCTTCCTCCCCAGGGTCAGCACTGCCTTAATCCCCAGCAGCTCCTCATCCTCCTCTCCAGCACCCCCCAAACCCTCCCCACTGCCAGCAGGGTCCCTGCGCTTCGTTCCAGTGGCCAGACCCCAGGCTGCAGGTGCAGGGATGGTGGAACCTCAATGTTGGGCTGACCCTGGCCCCACAGCAGCTGGGACAGAGAGGGGGACCCTTCCCTGCTCCCTTCAGTGACAGAATTCCAGTGTGGACCCAACCTGTCCCCACAGCAGCTGGGACAGAGAGGGGGACCCTTCCCTGCTCCCTTCAGTGACAGAATTCCAGTGTGGACCCAACCTGTCCCCACAGCAGCTGGGACAGAGAGGGGGACCCTTCCCTGCTCCTCCCAGTGACAGAACCCCAGTGCAGGCCTGACCCTGGCCCTACAGCAGCTGGATGGAGAGGGGGTCCCTTCCCCAGTGACTAAACCCCAGTGTAGGGCTGACCCTGGCCCAACAGCAGCTGGGGTGGAGCAGGTACCCATTGCCGTGGGGAAATTCAAGGTGTCTCTCTGGAAACTGCTCTTCTCCCACTGCATCCAGGGTGAGCAGAGAGCTGAGCTCGCTCAGAAGTTCTTGGCAGGAATTCTCTCCCTGCAAGGACTGGAAGAGGCCATCAAAGCCACCATGGAGGAAAAGGCTGCCACTGCTAACGTCACCTTCAAGGGCCTGAGGGGACCAGGTGATGGCTGACCAGCTCCTGAGCTCGGAAATCATCACAGCTCTTGCCCACGCCCCTGGATGTGCAGGAATCCTGAATTGCCCAAAACATGCCCAAACCATCCCGTTGCTGCTTGAGTCACCCAAGCACCCCTGCCCTGCCTCCGTCACCAGCTCCACACCCTCTCTCCAGACCCTGCAGCCAGCCCCACAACCTGCTCCTGCTCCCCCCTGAGCCCCCTGAGCCCCCTCCCCAGTGCCACAGGAACTCGGGGGGCCCTGTGAGAGCAGCAGGTTCTGCACAGGGCGAAGAGACCCTTTGGGGCCCCTGGGGCAGGGGGGTTGTGCCTGAGCCTCCTCTGCCCCCACCCTGCAGGGCGAGGTGCTGGGGAGGATGCAGTATTTGGGTAAGATGTTTATGGTGTGTGGGAGTGTGTTGTCTGGAGAGGAGCCGGTATCCAGGGCTGCCTGGGTGAGCCCACGGAGCAGCCTGGCACGGGCCAGTGGGCACAGAGCCCTGCTGTGGGTGCAGGCAGCCTGGCACTGATGGTGGTGCAGCCCAGCTGGAGGTGATGCCTTTGAGTTTGAGCTTTCGTGTATTTCAGACTCTGTGCTGCCCAGGGGTGCAGTCCTGAGCTCACATCCAGTGACACTCGGCTCTGCACAGAGCAGGGACACAAAACAAACCCTCTTCCTGCTGAAGGACAACTTTCAGGCCCAAAAGCACCAACAAGGGTGGGCTGAAGGGAGGAACAAGAAGGATGGCACCTCACAACCTGAAACTGTAACTGGACAGTTAAATCCCAATATGCAAATGGACTGAAGCTTATAAAAATGTAAGACTTTGTGACTGGTCATCCATTTTGTGACCGTTCTGGGTCTACCTTGGTTATAGCCCTGGCCAGGCCCTGTCCTGCCCAAGGTGTACCCTAAAGGCCTTTCAATAAATACCCACTTTATTCTCCAGCTCTGTCCAGCCCCTGTTCCAGGTCAGCCTTCTCAAGGCCTCAGAGGGACATTCCCATTGGAATGTCACTGCCAAACCCCTGGGCAGGGTGTTCCCCCCTGTGCCTGCTGCTCGGGCAGTGCCCAGCTGAGCAGAGGAGCCTGGGCAGGGTCACCTGGAGCTCCCAGAGCTGCAGAACCCACAAAGGCACCAGCTGGCACAGTGCCCTGGGCTCGTGGGGCCGTGTCTGAACAGGCTCAGGCAGCCCCAGGGAGAGGGGTAGGGGCTGAACCTCCCTGGCGGGGCTGTGGCTGTCACTGTCCCCATCCCTGCTCCGTGTCCCCGGAACTGGCACAAGTCTCTGACGGCTGCCCGGGCCTTGGCGGGGGTGGTGTCGCTCACGGGAGGTGATGAGGAGCCCGAATCCATCGGAAGACAGGGACGAGGGCTCGGCGCCAGCACCGCGGAGCTTCCCGCGGCAGAGGCGCAAGGCTGCTCATCCTCCAGCAGAGCGGGGGATCCTCCTCCTCCTCCTCCTCCTCCTCCTCCTCCTCCGCCCCCTCCTCCTCCTCCTCCTCCTCCTCCTCACCCTCCAGTGGAGCCTCTGCAGCTCCCCGGGGCCCTGTGCCCCATGCTGGAAGCTCAGACAGCCCCGGAGCTGCAGCGGCACCGGGCATGGATGGACACAGTGACCAGTGACCAGACAGATGGACACGGGGCACGGCCTCCCTGCCGGGCTGCAGGGACAGGCAGGAGGGGGGTCACAGGTCCCTGTCAGGGCACACAGGACCCAGTCAGCTGTTCTGGGCCATACTGGGTTGTTCTGGGCCATACTGGGTTGTTTTGGGCCATACTGGGCTGTTCTGGGCCATACTGGGCTGTTCTGGGCTGTACTGGGTTGTTCTGGGCCTTACTGGGATGTTCTGGGCCATACTGGGCTGTTCTGGGCCATCCTGGGCTATTCTGGGCCATACTGGGTTGTTCTGAGCCGTACTGGGCTGTTCTGGGCCGTACTGGGCTGTTCTGGGCCATACTGGGTTGTTTTGGGCCTTACTGGGATGTTCTGGGCTGTACTGGGTTGTTCTGGGCCATACTGGGCTGTTCTGGGCCATACTGGGATGTTCTGGGCCGTACTGGGCTGTTCTGGGCCGTACTGGGCTGTTCTGGGCCGTACTGGGCTGTTCTGGGCCGTACTGGGATGTTCTGGGCCGTACTGGGCTCTTCTGGGCCATACTGGGATGTTCTGGGCCATACTGGGTTGTTCTGGGCCATACTAGGTTGTTCTGGGCCGTACTGGGCTGTTCTGGGCCATACTGGGTTGTTCTGGGCCATACTGGGCTGTTCTGGGCCGTACTGGGTTGTTCTGGGCCTTACTGGGTTGTTCTGGGCTGTACTGGGCTGTTCTGGGCCATACTGGGATGTTCTGGGCCATACTGGGTTGTTCTGGGCTGTACTGGGCTGTTCTGGGCCATACTGGGATGTTCTGGGCCATACTGGGTTGTTCTGGGCCGTTCTGGGCCGTACTGGGCTGTTCTGGGCCCTGCCACGCTCCCCCTGCCCGTGCAGAGTGACTGTCGCTGCCCGCGGGCCGGGAAGGGGCTGTGGTGGCGTTAATGAGCCGTAATGAGCAGCAATTTGCGATTTGGACCAAAGCACGCACGCGGCTCCATCAAAGCTCCCCGGCTGCCGATGAGGATGAGGAGGGGCCGGCCCTGGCTCCTCTGCCCTGCCCTGGGGGCGGCTGCGGCTCCCGGAGCCCCGGAGACACTCCTGCAGTGCCAGTGGGGTCACAGTGACACTGGCTGTGGGGATGGGGAGCCCAGAGGGGCCGGGAAAGGCTCGCTGTGTGTTGGAGGAGCTGTCCTGAAGCACAAACCCCACGAGGGTGGGTTGGTGGCAAACCGAGCTGGGTGTCAGGGGGGCACCGGCAGAGTTGCCATGCCTAGCAGGGTTAGGGTTGGGGTTAGGATCCAGTTTCAGGTCAGGGTTAGGATTAGGGTTAGGATCAGGCTCAGGTTTCAAGTTATGCCCAGCCTCTGGCAGGGGTAGGGTTTGGGTTAGGGTTAGCTTTAGGGTTTGCCTTCAGGTCAGGGTCAGGGGGTTAGGGTTAGGTTTTTGGTTAGGGTCAGGGTCCGCTTTAGGGTTAGGGCCAGTGTTAGGGGGTTTAGGTTAGGTTTAGGGTTTAGTTAGGGTTAGGGCTAGTGTCATAGTTAGGTTTAGGGTTAGTGGTTATGGCTTGGTTTAGGATTAGGGTTAGGTGTTAGGTGTTAGGTGTTTAGGTGTTAGGGTTAGGGTTAGTGTTAGGGCTAGGGTTTGGTTTAGGGTTTGGGTTCAGGCCAAGGTCAAGTGTTAGGGGTTTAGGATTTCTTTCACAGTTAGGGTTAGGGATTAGGGTTAGTTTTAGGGATTTGCCCGGCTCCTGGCAGGGTCGTCGTGGAGAGCTCTGGGTCCAAGCAGGAGCAGCAGGAGCTTGGGCTGAACTTGTACAGCCATGAGGGGTCACAGCAGCATTCACTCCACCCACCACAAACTGCTGTCCCTGGCCAAGTTTCCACAGGAAGGGACATCATCCCATCCCATCCTATCCCATCCCCATCCTCATCCCATCCCCATCCCATCCCATCCCCATACCATCCCAATCCCATCCCCATTCCCATCCCAATCCCCATCCCCATCCTCATCCCATCCCCATCCCATCCCCATACCATCCCAATCCCATCCCCATCCCCGTCCTCATCCCATCCTATCCCATCCCCATCCCCATCCTCATCCCCATCCCCATCCCCATCCCCTGCCTCCACTGCAGCCCCTGGCTCTCCCCCTCGCTGCCCACCAGGCAGCCCCAGTCCCCTCTGCTGTGTCCATCTGTCCCGGCTGCTGTCTGTCCCGGCCCACGGACAGCCCAAGGACGAGCAGCAGAGTGCAGAGGCCGCGGCTCTGGGGCTCTCGGTGATGATGGTGACATCTCTGGAGGGGCAGGGACAGCACAAGGAGGCCGGGCCGGGTGTGAGCGGCCACGCTCCCCCTCCCTCCGGGCCGATGCCGGGGAGGGGCTGGGGCGGAGCGGGAGAGCAGCCGTCAGCAGGGCCGGGGTCAGACGCTGAGCTCAGCGCCGGGAGGGGCCCGCCGGGGCTCTGCTGCCCGGGACAACCTCACGCACAGGTGAGCTCAGGTGCTCACCTACATTGGCCGTGCAAATGCCCCCCCCACACACACACACACTCACATTCGTGTGCTCGGACACGTGCTGGCCCCAGCTGGGATCAGAGCTGGTGTTGATGCCAACCCAGAGGCCTCCAGCCCTGCCGTGTGCCAGCCCTGTGCCTGGATGTGCTTCCACGGGGCAGGATGGGGGCCTGGAGGGCTCCAGGCTGTAGCTCCTGTCCCTTCCCCAGCTGCTCTGTACCGAGGTGCTGGGCAAAGGCTTCACCCAGGACGTGGGTGCAGGAGGCAGGAGAGCCCGTGGGTGGGAGATGGAGCAGCTGAGACAGGCTGAGCTGAGGGCAGGGAAGCAGGAGCAGAGTGGCACAAGCTGGGCTGTGCCTCTGGGGCTGGGGGAGCTGCCCTGGTTCTCTCCATACCCCAGAGAGAGGATAGGAGGTGTCTGGAGGGACCTGGGTGCTCTCCTCTTTGCCAGTCCCCAGCCCTGGGGCACGGCCATGGTGCACCCAGGCTCTGCTGGGGAGGAGGGAGTGAGCAAGGGGCTCCAGCCAGGTCCAGGGGGACTGTGTAGGGTCTGTGGAATGGGACCCCAGGCAGGCCATGCCCCTTTCCCAGGGTTCCCACAGCCAGGGTGAATGCTAGGGTGGTTGGGCCACGGGGCAGGACTCACCTCTGGTTCCCTGTGGTGGGGTCAGGCAGGTCCAGGACAGCTGCTCTGACCTGTGAGCAGGGCTGAGGGACTCAGGAGGGGCTCAGGGGCTATAGCTGAACACCCAGGCATGGTGGTCTCACCTGAGGATGAGCAGGAACTGGGACTATCATCCCAGCCATGGTGGTCCCCCCTGGGTTCAAGTAGAACCAGTGACTACCATCCCAGCCATGGTGGTCCCACCTGGGGTCCAGCCTCCAGCCCCACTCCCCCACTGCTGCCCTGGCCCTGTGACCCCTCAAACTCAGCAGACACCAACCACGGAGAGCCACAGAGCCTCTCCCAGGGCACCCCTGCTCCCCACCTCCTCCCCCTGAGGATTGTGAAGTCCCAGCAGGTGAAATTCCCGTGTGCCCATTGCTGTGCTGCACGTGGGTGTGTCTGAGCACTGCATCCCTGCCAGCCCTGCTGCTCTGCCAGGGGCTGAGCTGCAGCGAAAACACAAAACATTTTGGTGTGGGCCCAGCCACCCCGAGCCTGTCTTTGCTTCCCAAGGCAGCGCCGTTGCCTGGGGCTGAGGATGAGGCTGACACAAGCCGTGGTGGTGCTGGTGGTGCCAGGCACGTTGCCCCAGCTGGGAGGGGTGGGTGAGATTTCCAGAGGCACAGGAATGTGTATTGCAGCTCGTACTGGTGTTTCCAGCCCGTGCTGGCAGAGCTGTGGGGCTGTCCCTGGGCGTGATGGCAGAGGTGTCACCCAAAATTGTGGGCTCAGCCCTGCTCAGCGCTGGGCAGGGGGTCCTGATCTGTGCCACGGCATCCAGGGGTCTTCTCCGTTCACGGCCAGGGATGTGCCCAGGGCACAATTCCACTCCTGGACCCCTGGGCTCTGTGCTTATTCAGAAAATAAATGAGTGGAGAGAGAGTTTCAGGGCGAAACAGCATAAAAACAGGACTGGGAGCCATGAGGACACGGCCAGGTGACCAAGAGGATGAGGATTGGGAAGAGACAGGCAGGCAGTGCTGGTGGGGGATCAAAGAACAGCCACAGCCTCGTGTGTGGGGTCTGGGACTGCCCAAGGCAGGGAGGTGCCAGGCAAGGGACAGTGACTGAGGACAGTCCCCATGCCCAAGGTGTCCCCCACCTCCCTCAGACACCCCATCCCATCCTGGGACAGGCAGCTGGGCCCATCCAGCTGGGATGGGACACGCAGGTGACAGACACACAGCTGCCAGGACCGTGCTGGCTGGGGACCATGGGAACACTCCTGGTGCCCTCAGGGGTGTCCCAAAAGCGGGGACAGGGCCCCGCCTCTCCCCGCGCTGCCCACCGTGGGCGCCGGTGCCGGGCTCGGCAGGAATGCCAGCAATGCTTTCCTTGGAAAGGAGGCGCCCGCTGGCAGCGCTGCAGCGCCCGGGGCTCCCCAGCGGCGGCGGCGGCGCCGGGCGGCTCTGCCGGTGACACCGGCTGGGGCATGCCCGGCCCTGCCCGGCCACCACTGAGGGCTACCGAGGGCTACCAAGGGCCACCAAGTGCCATGGAGGGCCACCGTGCTGGTGGGCAACTGCTTTGGTGATGGCAGGGTGGCACCCCCTGCCCTGACAGCAGAGAGAGGGGAGGGACAGACTGACAGACTTGCATCCCCTTGTCTTGAGCAAATGGACAGACTGACAGACTGCAGATCCTGGTCCTGAGCAGACGGACAGATGGACAGACTGACAGAGTGACAGACTGCAACCCCTTGGATTGATCAGACCGACAGACTGCAGCTCCTGGTCCTGAGCACACGGACAGACTGACAGACTGCAGCCCCCTGGACTGAGCAGAGGGACAGACTGCAGCCCCTTGTCCTGAGCAGGGCAGTCTCAGACAGACAGACTGCAGACCCTTGGATTGAGCAGACAGACTGACAGACTGCAGCTCCTTGTCCTGAGTACGTGGACAGACCAACAGACTTCAGCTCCTGGTCCTGAGCAGACAAACAGACTGACAGACTGTAGCCCATTGTCCTGAGCACACGGACAGACTGCAGCCCGTTTTGCTGAGCAGATAGACAGACAGACTGACAGACTTCAGCCCCTTGTCCTGAGCTGACAGACAGACTGACAGATTGCAGCTCCCCATCCTGACAGTGGGGTGAGCACACAGCTCAGACAGAGCGCAGGCAGACAGACAGACGGACCCCTGCTTGGGCAGAGGGATGGAACGGCCTCCCCCCCCC